>JAECWT010000259.1:0-129172 GCA_018150885.1 Drosophila tristis
GATTTGATTTGGGAAAATAACCACATAAAACTTCTCGACGTTTTGTATGTGAAGGAATTGCAATGCAATTTTATGTCGGTGTCCAAGGCCATCGAAAATGGTTTCTCTGTTGAATTTGCAAAGACAGAAGCGCGTGTGAAAAAACAATAAAGGCGTCGCCATAGTGGTTGCAAAAAGCAGCGCGATTTGTTCTTGTTCCAAAATCAAGAAAACAAATGCTTAAATGTACAAACAAACCCAGTAAACGTGTGGCACGATCGTTTCGGACATTTAAACTATGCAAGCCTAAAAAAGATGATGTGAAAAAATGGTTAACGGTATTAAAACAAGTCCATTAAATGACATGAACGGCCAGGTGTGCGAAACCTGTGCAAAATGCAAAATTTGTGTAAAGCAATTCCCAAAAAGATAGTGCAAGCCGTGCAAACAATGTTCTTGGATTGGTGCATACTGACATTTGCGGACCAATGAATAAAAACTCCTTAGGCGGAGCTCGGTACTTCGTAACATTCATCGATGACAAATCGCGCTACGTGTTTGTTGATTTTCTGAAGACAAGAGACGAAATCTTAGTCAAGTTCAAACAATTTAAATCATTCGCGGAAAATCAGTCGGGAAAGAAGTTGGTACTCTTGAGAAGCGATAACGGTCGCGAATACTTGAGTGACGCGTTTGAGTCATATCTTGTTGACAACGGGGTAAAAGACAATTAACTGTGCCTCATACCCCCAACAGAATGGTGTCGCGGAACCAGCCAATCGTACATTGGTAGAAATGGCCCGCAGCATGCTCTTTCATGCAGGATTGGACGAGCGATTCTGGGCAGAAGCAATCAAAACTGCTGCATATTTGCGTAACCGTGCAGAATCTTCAACTTTACCTGGCATGACACCGTTTGAAGTTTGGACAGGAAGGAAGCCCTGTGTCGGCCATTTGCGGATCTTTGGTGCCAAGGCAATTGTGTTGAATAAAACTCAACATAAGAAATTTTCGCCAAAAGGCGAAGAGCATTATTTGGTCGGTTATTCTGAAACAGCAAAGGCATAAAGGCTGTTTAATCCCGAAAAACAGAAAGTGATTGAGGCACGAGATGTAATTTTCATCGAGAGCTCCCTGTATAGGAATCGCATGCCTTCGTCGAGTGCTGCTGAATATGTGCAGCCGCAGCTTGTAGAGTTCCAGAAGCATTCTATTCCGGACGAGGAGGCCCTGGACGTGGCTAGTGAGGATGAATCCTTAGTTGAAATGGACGATATGCGAAACACAGAGGAGCCAGAAGGTTCAGATCGAGTTGACGATGACAGACAGTCCGTCGTCGGACAGCCGATTTCAGAAGGAGCACGAAGGGGTCGCGGGAGACCGAAAAAGGTTTATACGGGTCGGCCTGGACGCCCAGCGAAGGAATATCACATGCTGAACACCATATCGGCTGAAGCTATTAGTGTCCCTGCTAATGCAAATGAGGCATTAACGAGTAATCATGCAGCGGACTGGCGTGCTTCAATGAAAACGGAAATGAACAGTCTACTCAAAAATAAGACTTGGTCTTTAGTCGATCTACCAAAGGGTGAAAAACCTATCGGATGTATGTGGGTATACGCACTAAAGCGTGACAAGGATGGCAATGTCGAGCGCTTCAAAGCCCGACTTGTTGCCAAGGGTTGTGCTCAGCGATATGGAGTAAACTTCACCGAGACTTTTTCACCAGTTGCCAGATACTCAACGATCAGGCTGGTCATGGCATTGGCTGCAGAACACGGGTGGTATATGCACCAAATGGACGTTTCGTCAGCGTATCTTACCAGCGAGTTACATGATGTCATCTACATGCGTCAGCCGGAGGCATTCATTGATCATCAATATCCTGAGCGTGTGCTAAAGTTGCACAAATCGTTGTATGGTCTAAAGCAGAGCGGCAGGGAATGGAACGAGAAACTCAATTCTACACTCATCAAGCTTGGATTACATCCATTACATCTCGTGCCTCAATCACTTTCTGTTTTTCGGGATTAAACAGCCTTTATGCCTTTGCTGTTTCAGAATAACCGACCAAATAATGCTCTTCGCCTTTTGGCGAAAATTTCTTATGTTGAGTTTTATTCAACACAATTGCCTTGGCACCAAAGATCCGCAAATGGCCGACACAGGGCTTCCTTCCTGTCCAAACTTCAAACGGTGTCATGCCAGGTAAAGTTGAAGATTCTGCACGGTTACGCAAATATGCAGCAGTTTTGATTGCTTCTGCCCAGAATCGCTCGTCCAATCCTGCATGAAAGAGCATGCTGCGGGCCATTTCTACCAATGTACGATTGGCTGGTTCCGCGACACCATTCTGTTGGGGGGTATGAGGCACAGTTAATTGTCTTTTTACCCCGTTGTCAACAAGATATGACTCAAACGCGTCACTCAAGTATTCGCGACCGTTATCGCTTCTCAAGAGTACCAACTTCTTTCCCGACTGATTTTCCGCGAATGATTTAAATTGTTTGAACTTGACTAAGATTTCGTCTCTTGTCTTCAGAAAATCAACAAACACATAGCGCGATTTGTCATCGATGAATGTTACGAAGTACCGAGCTCCGCCTAAGGAGTTTTTATTCATTGGTCCGCAAATGTCAGTATGCACCAATCCAAGAACATTGTTTGCACGGCTTGCACTATCTTTGGGAATTGCTTTACACAAATTTTGCATTTTGCACAGGTTTCGCACACCTGGCCGTTCATGTCATTTAATGGACTTGTTTTAATACCGTTAACCATTTTTTCACACATCATCTTTTTTAGGCTTGCATAGTTTAAATGTCCGAAACGATCGTGCCACACGTTTACTGGGTTTGTTTGTACATTTAAGCATTTGTTTTCTTGATTTTGGAACAAGAACAAATCGCGCTTTTTTTTGCAACCACTATGGCGACGCCTTTATTGTTTTTCACACGCGCTTCTGTCTTTGCAAATTCAACAGAGAAACCATTTTCGATGGCCTTGGACACCGACATAAAATTGCATTGCAATTCCTTCACATACAAAACGTCGAGAAGTTTTATGTGGTTATTTTCTCAAATCAAATCCACTGTGCCGCTCCCTTCAGCTTCTATGTAGCTATTGCCCGCTAAAGCAATTCGCTCTTTGTGCTCTTTTAGTTCGGAAAAACGAGATCGCTCACAACACAAGTGAGCCGTGGCACCACTGTCGACACACCATGTTCATAAACATGAACAGGAACGACACAGGCCACCCCATAAATAATACAGTCCACTTGAAGGAGGCCACTTGACACCTAAATCTAGGATCGGTTCGACCATAAAGTCATCTACATGGGTCGCGTCGAAGGTCGTTATCAATAACCAAAAAAGTCGATACTAATACTCTGATCCCTCCCAAAAGGGACGAGTATATAAAATCGCACAAACACCTGAGCCTAAATGAACACTTATCAGTTGTGAGTCGTGGCACAACGTGGTCAACAAATCGACCACAATAAAAACACCCCAACGGTTCACTTAGGATAGTTTAAAACAATCCTTTAAAATGGGCACGATCCGGAAAACATTGCTAGAGGAGCAGGATAAATTAGAAGCAAACATGATGCTGCTACAAAAGCAAACCATTTTCTCAGAGCAGTTCGGAAAATAATCTGATCTATTTAGCAAGAATCAGAAAGGCCATCGAGAAAAACCATTCGGAATTGTTAAACGATGGTTACGGAGGGGAGGAATATTTCGAAAGGAATATATTTCAATATTTAATGGAAAAAGCTAAATCTCTCGAAAACGCAACACTTATGTTATACAAGTGCGACCAACTTAATAAGTATATAAACGATAAAGCCTTTAATGATATAACAGAACACGATATCCGGAGGATAAATAGTGGATTTTCCAAAATATCAGAGCTATTTCATGGGCTTCAATTATCGCATCTCACAAAAGACCTCATCGAGAAGAAACGTGAAACTTTCAAGGAATGTGGGCCAAAAGCAGCATTTCTAAGAAGCCGGTGCAATATGGAATCTAATACCGGCAACACACTTCGTATCACGTTTTCCACGTGTGGCGTCAACTGCTAATATTTCCATCCCGGTGATCAGCAAGCCTGTGCAAGAACAGGAGCAGAAGAGAAACACCGAACAGAAACAGAAGAAAGACGACAATCAAACAAAAATGCCAACTTGTCATCTAGATGCAAAGGAGGAAGAGAAAATCGAAGAATCATCGGTTAAAGAAGCAGTCGAAGAACAAAAAGCCGACGAAAAGATAGAAAACGACGACGACGATGATGATGATGATGAGGGTGTGTCGGGTGACCAGAAGGCGCACCAGCGTGTGCAGAGTCCCACCAAAATATCTCCGCGCACGCCAGTGACTCAGAATGATCCGCTGGGTGCCCTCAACGAGGAGGACTCCTCCACGAGCACGCCCACACAGCAGAAACAGGAAGGGCTGGCACAGGAGCAGGAGAAGGAGCAGCAGACGCAATCGCAGACAGATGGCAACATTTACAGCAACAAACCGATCCTGTTCAGGGGACAGCGTAGTGCCACTTTCGATGAGTCGACGCAGATCGGCAAGAGCATGCAACGGTCGGAGACGATGCCGGTAGCTAGCAGTGGGGTGACCCACAGCCTGGCCAATATCGGATCATCACTGAAGTTTACATTCGGACGTTATTCACCCGCACGATTGTCCCTTAAGAAAGACTTAAAATTGCCCGCCAATATAATAGAAAATATCTCGAGCATAAGTCGCAGTCTGACGGGAAGAAAGTCCAACGAATTGATCCAAGGATCCCTGGATATCCCTGGCGCCATATCGACCAATACAACAGAAGAAAAAGAAACGATGGAGCCGAACGATGCTTACCAATGCACGTTCACAGAAACCAAACCACTTCCAAACTGGGTGAAGTTAAAAAGCCGACACGACTGGCTCGACAGCAACGAAAATCTTCAGATCGTGGAAAACCTCCCGAATGAAGGAATACTTTATCAGCAAGAAGAAACGACAACAGTGCAGAATCATACCGAAAAAGGAAAAAACTATCGTCCATGTTATATACCAAGCAATATAAATGGCAAAGATGTTTTGACACCAGGAAATTTTCAAATTAGCAAATCTACATTGCTAATACCAGTTCCAAAAGAAGATGTAGCCATAACATATCTTCAAAAGTGGAAACTGGTTCAAAAGATTCAAAAGAACTTTTGGAAAAAACCCAAGGATAAACTACCAAAGCTAAAAGAACTCAGCTCTCATCCCGAGAAGTACTCCGGATTCTTCACACTGAAGCGGTATGTACGGAAGAAGGTCAGATTTAAAGACAGTCGACATAAACCGCTCGTACCCCCGGAAAGATGTTCAAACCATGAACAGAACTCCACACCACACCACACAGCGACAGTCCCAACCTTGGCGGACCATGGGCAGCACCATTCCACGGTGCAATAATCACAAACCTTGCAGACCGCGGCAAGATGTTCATAGACATGAACAGAACCCAACAGCAGACAACGAACACAAAATACAGTTCTCTTGAACGAGGCCTACAAACCCGCAGCTATCTCAACTCTAGCTGATCGCGGGCAAGATGTTCATAAACATGAACAGGAACGACACAGGCCACCCCATAAATAATACAGTCCACTTGAAGGAGGCCACTTGACACCTAAATCTAGGATCGGTTCGACCATAAAGTCATCTACATGGGTCGCGTCGAACCCAAATCTGTCGACACACTTGTCGCACAGTCACACACACTTGTCACTATCAATGATGATCGTGGGAACAAGTGCCGCACATTTGTTCTTTTCTTAGCGTTGGTCTTAGTTTAATTATGTTAGAGTTTCCTATATATAGTGCATAAGTTTTACAATTTACACCTCGTCTCAGTAACATCAACATTTGTGGTCCTTCTATCCGGATTCATTATTCAGAATAGTCTGGAGAACAGAAGTCGCATCAACACACCACATACTCTTCGAAAAGAGAGTTTTAGACGCGCACGCAAAAACGGAATACGATTTCTCTCTTTCGGTTTCGTTATTTCCTTTCGGTGTGTTTTCTTGATTGTTCTTTGCTCTACACTTTGACGCCTTGTGTCCGTGACGACCACACGACCAGCAAATTATCCCACTCGGGCCATTCGTTTTCTTCTGTCCGTTTTCGATATTCGTCTTTTGCTTTGACGACGACCAATTTTTAACACCCGAACCGAACGCTCGTTGTTCACTTTTCTCTGCACATTCTTGATTTGCTTTGCGCCTGTCTCCTTCTTCATGAAGCTTTACTTTCAGAGAGTTCAAATTTGGCAAACAATCACGTGTCTCCATTGCTACCAGAAAATTTTCGTAGGCCTCGGGCAGGCTGGATAGCAACAGAATAGACAAAATTTCTTCAGGAACTGTTAAGTCAATTTCTTTCAGTTTTTCATCGATCGCACAAAAATTATTTACGTGGTTCACTACCGATTCATTTTCGCTCATTTTTACGAACAACAACTGCTTTAACAGGCTTATGCGACGCGCGGGGCCTGATGGCATATGGATACCCGCTAGAACTTTCCATGCTTCTTTTGCAGATGTACAGTTTTTCACATAGTTTATCTGGGATGGCTTGATACACAGGAGATGGACCGTTCGGCATGTATGAATCATGGTGGGAAGCGAAAGCAAGCCTAGCATTGCAAATGTATGTGTGTACTCAGACACGACAAAATATTTATCAATTCTTATTTTCCGAAACGTTTTGAGTTGGTTTTGAGTTTCGTTTCGTAAATGAGTGTGTGCGATGTGTTTACACATACTGTGCTTGTGTGTGGGCCCTAAAATTTTTTGCCGCATGAACCGAAATTCGTTTTTCGTTTTGATGCGCACATTGGGGCCAGCTTGATAAATTATAAAGTGAAAAAGGGTTCATTTTTTCTTTTATATTTTATTCAAAGCGTTCATGAAATATTTTTTAATTTTGCCACCTCTTTTCGGGTGAGTCCCCACTGTAAATACACACAATACAAACAAATAACAATTTTATAACCAAGTTACAAATTGTTGTTGTTTCTTTGAAAAAACCACTCAACTACATAACTGGCGCAGCCGAAAAGGTTCGAATCTTGCTCCTAACTCGGTAAAAGTTGCGTAAGTGGAACAAAAAACTATATAATTTTATTAGTGGATGTGAAATATACCATAATTTAAACTAAAAACTAAAAAACTAACTAAATTTAGAAGAATGCTTAGAAAATTGTGTGCAAGCTTATATGTGTGAGTATTTCCGTCTCTTTCGGTCTCACACGCTAACCATATTGCTGGTTCAAACAGTGCGGTACGGTCTCGAATTTGGGACTTCGTAGACTGCGTGTCGTCACTATCTGTCTCCCTCACACATGCACGCCTTAGATTTGATACGCCGTGAACTAGGTGACGTCACTTTTTTTTTTTTTTTGTCTTACTCACAAAGAAGGAAAAATGGTAAAGAGAGGAAAAAGAGGAAAAGAGAAAAAGAAGAATTCAAAGAAAAAGTACAATTGATTCGTTCAGTTCAGTGCGAACGGCGTATTAAGTACAAATTTCAACATAAAATTACACAAAATAAAACAATTTATAAAAAACAAAAGATATGGATATAGTACGAATGCGTAAAAATATACAATTCGAGCTATGAAACCTACTAATCTACAAGAAGCCTATGAATGGGCTATTCAAGAAAGAAATATATTTCTGCAGGGCAATAACATTAGACAGGAGAATAACATGACGCGACGCGTAAACAATTTTCGTCCAAACGAAAGATATTCAAGATATTCCAATGGAGAATACGAACAGGATAGATATTATCGAGGAAATTCGCAAAGAAAATATGTAGACTACAACCACAAGAACTACGACAACCGTTACTCACCTCACAACTACAATAGATATAGTACAAACGTACAAGAAAATAGAAATAGACCAACAATTATGCCCAATCAAGGAGTTGCACCACAGGGAAGTAACCCTAACAATAGATTTAGGTATAATATAAATAATATTCAAACTTTAGGACAGGCACAGCAAGCAACTGAACACCTTCACAATATAGATGTTGGCGCAAATTTTCGCGAAAAAGCCTCACATCCCAGACAGGATACATAAACAAAAATGATCATGGCCCTAATCTACCATATATTTTAATAAAACTTTGAACTCAATATTCCGGTAACCATAAAAACAATTCTCAACACACATTATATACGTAAGAAAACTTACATTCCACTTTTTAACGAATTTAATGACAGACAACAATTCCAATTAATGCTATTCCACTTTCATGAATATTTTCATGGATTAATCGGAATGGATATTTTAAAACAAGTGGGAGCCATCGTTAACATTCCAAAACAAACTTTACGAACAAAAAATTTCGAAATCACTTTACATCAACAATTTAATTCAGCTACTGAACTACATATAATCGATGAAGAATCAAAGGCTCTTGTTCGATTGTCAGTTAGTATTCCTAATGGTGTGTTTATCTGCAACAGCATAAAAATTAGCGAAAATTTAATCATCAACGGAGGGTTATATAGAGCAGAGAATGGACATAGTCTAATGGAAGTAGTGAACTATTCAGAACAGAAGCAAAAATTATTTCTAGATTCACAATTAAAAGTAGACGAATTCCTTGAATCTGATTACTTGGAATCAAATCCCCTACCAAATATAATAACACCAAACAATGGTGACAAAAATGATAACCTTAAACTGTTAAGGACAGAACACCTTATATTCAGGGCCGGATCAAACCTCAACCGGGCACTGGGCAACCATCAATCTGGGGCCCTCCATTTTTTCACCCCAGCTCCCTTCTTTCTTCATTTGACATAAAAACCTAAAAATGTTATGTTTGTTTGAATAATTTGTATATTTATCAGTGGCTATTATATTTTTTATTCATTATTTGGAGTTTTGTTTTTTCAACAAATTTTAGCCCTATGGGGGCTCTAGGCAACTGCTAATCCGGCCCTAGACCTATTCCCGTAGTCAGACTTCATATTTTGTTGTCGCTCGCTATTCGTTGTGGTATTTATTTGTGACTAAATATGAAGAGCAAAAAGATGTCCGTCAAAGGCAGACGGAATACAAATCAAAAAGGGAGACGAGAGAACGCCGCTTCATTGCGACTCATACATACATGCTTACTTATGCTGGATAATGCATAACAGAAAGAAAAATAGAGAAGACACAGTGCGTTGTTTAAGTTTACATATTCAACACTCTTTCTCAACGCATTATGTTTGACTTTACAAATATCATTTCAAATTACAATTCATTAATTTCATACATTTCTCGTGCTTAACTTTAGACAAATTTTTGGTTAATACATCAGATATCATTTCTTCAGTGGGAACATATTCTATTTCAATTACATTTTTCTTAAACATTTCCCTAACATGATGGTACTTAATATCTATATGTTTGCTTCGTGCGTGGAAGGTCGCATTCTTAACAAGATGTTGAGCGCTCTGATTATCCCTGAAGATCTTCACTGGACGGAGCTTTCCAACGCCAACACCCAATTCATCAACCAGCTTGATAATGTAGGCCGCTTCTTTAGACGCCATTGATAGTGCAACGTATTCAGCCTCCGTACTGCTAAGGGCAACCACACTCTGCTTCTTGGATGCAGCTCCTGCAGCAAAGAAGGCCCAACCGCTGTATGATTTGCGGTCCGTGTTATCGCTGGCCCAATCGGCGTCTACATAGCAATGTATTGCACGACCAGTTCGATGGTAATGCAACTGCCGATCAGCCGTGCCTCTTAGATAGCGAAGCACACGTTTGGCCGCGACTTCATGTTCAGTGTGGGGATCAGCATTCTGTTGCGCCAATTTCGCTACAGAATGAAGAATATCGGGACGCGTGGTGATAGCCAGATACATCAGAGACCCAATCAATGATTGATAGGCCACCTAATTCACACGTACGCAGCTCCTGCCTCCGGCTGACGCATGTAGATGACATCATGTAACTCGCTATTTAGATACGCTGACGAAACGTCCATTTGGTGCATATACCACCCGTGTTCTGCAGCCAATGCCTTGACCAGCCTGATCGTTGAGTATCTGGCACCTGGTGAAAAATTCTCGGTGAAGTTTACTCCATATCGCTGAGCACAACCCTTGGCAACAAGTCGGGCTTTGAAGCGCTGGACATCCTTGTCACGCTTTAGTGCGTACACCCACATACATCTGATAGGTTTTTCACCCTTTGGTAGATCGACTAGAGACCAAGTCTTATTTTTGAGAAGACTGTTCATTTCCGTTTTCATTGAAGCACGCCAGTCCGCTGCATGATTACTCGTTAATGCCTCATTTGCATTAGCAGGGACACTAATAGCTTCAGCCGATATGGTGTTCAGCATGTGATATTCCTTCGCTGGGCATCCAGGCCGACCCGTATAAACCTTTTTCGGTCTCCCGCGACCCCTTCGTGCTCCTTCTGAAATCGGCTGTCCGACGACCGACTGTCTGTCATCGTCAACTCGATCTGAACCTTCTGGCTCCTCTGTGTTTCGCATATCGTCCATTTCAACTAAGGATTCATCCTCACTAGCCACGTCCAGGGCCTCCTCGTCCGGAATAGAATGCTTCTGGAACTCTACAAGCTGCGGCTGCACATATTCAGCAGCACTCGACGAAGGCATGCGATTCCTATACAGGGAGCTCTCGATGAAAATTACATCTCGTGCCTCAATCACTTTCTGTTTTTCGGGATTAAACAGCCTATATGCCTTTGCTGTTTCAGAATAACCGATCAAATAATGCTCTTCGCCTTTTGGCGAAAATTTCTTATGTTGAGTTTTATCACTAACCATACAGTATATAGATGTGCCAGTTCATACAACGAAAGCGTCGCAGCTGAGTTTGCAGCGTACGTTCCCAGATCTTCGGCTTTGGGAATGGCCGCGTTCGGCTCTGGGAATGGCCGCGTTCGGCTCATGACGTCACACGAGCCGACTGGCAGCAAGCATGCATGTGTTGTGTACGTGTACACTCCAAAATATATGATTGTATGTATAGAATAACCCTGCAGTTCTGGCAGTCACCTCATGAAAAAATTCATATGAAAAATTTTTCGACGTCGACTTTGCTGCCGTTGACGACGTCGACGTCAGCAGAGAATTTTTCCAAGCTTCACTGCTGCTAACCGAAACGGATGTGTAAGAAAGAGAAGCAGATATCCATAGATTTCCCTCTCCCTCTTACTTCTAATTTTTGGGTGCCTTCGTTCGACTCTAACTCTTCTACTCTCGCCCCTTCTCACTCTTTGTTCTCACTGTTCCATTATGCCAGAGTCAAAAGCATATTTTTGGTAAAAAGCAGTACCGAAAAATATTTAATGGCGCACCTACTTTTTTATACTCTTAAACTTTGAGCGCAATTATTTACTTCAATAATTTATATCAATAGCCTTATTATTATTATTATTTGGTAGCCTAATAAAAAGTACATTGTTATTGAAGTCTATTATATAATAATAGTAGCCATATCATTTAAAAAAACTAATTTTATATATAGGTACTACCATAATTTAATTGTTACCATGATTATATAATAGACTTATATAACTATGTAAAAATTAGTTTACTAAATTCTATTTATTTATGTCCATATTATTTCGCTGGTCAGAGACAAAAGTAACTTATAGTCGGATATGTATCACAATCGAAAGGGTACGCGTCAAAAAGGAGATGAAAATGACACGCGTCAAGAGGAGATGAAACAAAAGAAACAGTAGCAAAGCGGTAAGGAAAGACAATTAGTTTTTCGTTGCGTCTGGCTGGGGTGTTTTGTCTCCGTCCGAGTTTTAAAAAAAAGTGTTTTTTTGCAGGTTTAACGATTAACTAATTCAGGTAAGTGAACTAAGTGAAAACAGTGCGCGTTTCTACATAAGTTTAAGTGTTTCTTGGGTTTTAATAAAATCTAAAATGCAGAAAGCAGAATGCAACACAAAATACGTCTAGAACATTCTAGAAATGTGTTAGCCGAGTGCGTCGCACATAGGAGCCTCAGCAGAAGGGGGGTGACAAAAGTCAAAGAATTTAATGAGCGCTTTGGATAAAATGAATAAACTCATCTATATTTTCCAGAGCTTTCGAAAATGTAATTTTCAAAATATTCGGTATTCATGTTTAAGAGATATGAGCAATCAAAGTTGAAAATTTTTTCCGTTTCATAGAAAGTTCTAGAGAAAAATTTTTACTTGTAAGGTTTAGGGGTTGCTACCACGAATAGAAAATACACTTTTTTGGTTATATATAATTTTAAATTCGTCGCTTTTTTTTAAATAATATTGAAACTTAGACACTAGTTCATTTTAATAATAATAATAAGCTGAGGTTGATATATTTGGTTATGCAATCTATTTGCTGGCAAAAACTGATTAATAAAAAAAAATTTTTTTCAATTTTCTTGTTTTAAACTTTTTAATCGCGGTAGCAACCTCTAAACATTTTTTTTAAATAAAAATAAAAACATTTATATAATAATTTAACCCAAGATAAAAAAATTAAAGGGTGTTCCGTTTAAATTAACAAAAAAAAAAAACTTTGGCTCAACCTAATACCCTATTTTGCCTGTTTTTCGTTTGTCTTTTCCTGGTGAAACCCAAGTAACTTTAAACTTATTTATATTATTTAATAATAAAAAATTAATTTTGTAATTTACAGGTTTCGATAGAAATATTTATGTAGGCAAAAGTACCAAAATGGTTGGTCCTCGTCAGATTCGTAGACTAGTTAAAAGGGAAAGGGATCAACTAGGGGAAAAGTTGAGGTCAGTCGAAGGCAGTCAGAATAGTGTAGAAGTTAGCTCACAGGTATTAAATGATTGTATTCAGGAAGATATAGAAGTAGATCAGGAATATATAGAAGTAGATCAGGAAGATGTAGAAGTAGATCAGGAAATTGTAGAAGTAGATCAGGAAGATGTAGAAGGCATGGAGGTAGAACAGGAGAATAAAGCCTTAAATTTGAAGTTAAAGAAGTGGTTTGTAAAGCACAAACCCACGCGTAGCTGCGTAATAGATTTGATTAAGATTTTAAATGAGGGAGAATGTAAAAGTGAAGCCCTTTTATAGATTTAATTGCAATGAAAAGGCTGATATAGTTCAAATAGGAGGCGGCTCCTATATGCATATCGGTTTATCAAAGCAATTAAACAAATTATCGGTGGTTCAGAACCTTCCCGATATACTAAGCATTGACGTTAATGTTGACGGTCTTCCCTTGTTTAAAAGTTCTCGTTCAAAGTGAGCGTTAAGGTGGAGGAGGTCCCGGCTGCTATGAGCTTGCCAATAAAGTCGGAGGAGGAGCTCGATCGCTTTGAGGAGTCATTGACTCCTCAGATAAAAGATTTCTACGTAAGTACCATAAAAAAAAAACTTCTTATTAAAATTATAATACCTTCTGCAAGAGCTTGAAAATTTTACATAGTCTCAAACGATTTATAAACATAATTTTTTACATATTTACAGATAAATAAAGTTCGGAAGATGCTGGAAAGCTGCACCCTCTCTAAGTGCCTGAAAAGTGTTGTAAATGAGAATACAATCAACACATACAATTTAGACGGCACTTGCGGCAAAAAGCCTCTGCTTTTAAGCCGCTTTTTGCCGCAAGTGCCTGTATTCGATTCTCAAAGGTAAGACTAAATACATCATATATTACTTGTTAGCTTAAAATACCTTAAAATAATACATATTATCCTCAGATGTTCAAATTCCATAAAAATATAAAGAGACGAGAAGGAACGTGTGAGTCGCTTCTGGGGACGCGACTCTACTTATACCCGTACTCAGTCAGTATATACATTTTTGAGATATGATTTTTTAAATTTTAGAATAAAAAAAAATTTTACATTTTACATTTTTTTGCTACATCTGTTATCTACATCTACATCTACAATGTATATTTTACATCTAACATGTAGATTATAGATGTACCATTTATATTCTACATCTCCACCGCTAGGGGTTGCTCGCGCACTGAACGCGGCAGAGTGTGCGAGCGAGAGAGAGATAGAGTAGTGTGTCTCTGGCTGGAGGAGGCGGGGGAACCAACAGAAAATTTCTTCATTCTGGCTATAATTATGATCCGATCTAATTCATATTCAGCAATCTGGTAGATATGGTCATTCTCTACGATACTGCGTTTTTAGTTTTATCGTATCTTAAAAATTGTGCCTGCCACAGATTTTCGTCCTTTGTGGGGGCGGAAGGGGGCGGGGCGAAATTTTGAAATACACTTGTAGCAGTGTGATATCACATGAGTCTTGGAACCAAATTTGGTTGCCCTAACTCTTATAGTCTCTGAGATCCAGGCGCTCAACAAGACGGACGGACGGACAGACGGACAGACGGACGGACAGACGGACATGGCTATATCGACTCGGCTATTGATGCTTATCAAGAATATACTTTATATACTTTATGGGGTCGGAAACGTTTCCTTCTCTGCGTTGCACACATCCACTTTTACCACAAATCTAATATACCCCTTAACTCTTTTTTGAGTACGGGTATAAAAATATTTGGTTTTTATAAAATTTCAGTAGCATTGGACCAAATAAATCCAATAGACTCGGCCGATAGACAAATAAGAAAGGCGATCCAAAATGTAAAAAATAACATCACAAAAAAGAATACCAGAAATAAATAAAAGATAATATTGACACGTAAAATAAATATAATGGTTTTTTAATGAAGTTTTTGTAAAAGAAAGTAACATGTGACTCTTTTCATGAAATTAAAAAAATGTCATCGATAATTTCATATAGGAAGCCACCCAGGCTTCCCAGGTTCTGAACCACCGATAATTTGTTTAATTGCTTTGATAAACCGATATGCATATAGGAGCCGCCTCCTATTTGAACTATATCAGCCTTTTCATTGCAATTAAATCTATAAAAGGGCTTCACTTTTACATTCTCCTCATTTAAAATCTTAATCAAATCTATTACGCAGCTACGCGTGGGTTTGTGCTTTACAAACCACTTCTTTAACTTCAAATTTAAGGCTTTATTCTCCTGTTCTACCTCCATGCCTTCTACATCTTCCTGATCTACTTCTACAATTTCCTGATCTACTTCTACATCTTCCTGATCTACTTCTATATATTCCTGATCTACTTTTATATTTTCCTGAATACAATCATTTAATACCTGTGAGCTAACTTCTACACTATTCTGACTGCCTTCGACTGACCTCAACTTTTCCCCTAGTTGATCCCTTTCCCTTTTAACTAGTCTACGAATCTGACGAGGACCAACCATTTTGGTACTTTTGCCTACATAAATATTTCTATCGAAACCTGTAAATTACAAAATTAATTTTTTATTATTAAATAATATAAATAAGTTTAAAGTTACTTGGGTTTCACCAGGAAAAGACAAACGAAAAACAGGCAAAATAGGGTATTAGGTTGAGCCAAAGTTTTTTTTTTGTTAATTTAAACGGAACACCCTTTAATTTTTTTATCTTGGGTTAAATTATTATATAAATGTTTTTATTTTTATTTAAAAAAAATGTTTAGAGGTTGCTACCGCGATTAAAAAGTTTAAAACAAGAAAATTGAAAAAAATTTTTTTTTATTAATCAGTTTTTGCCAGCAAATAGATTGCATAACCAATATATCAACCTCAGCTTATTATTATTATTAAAATGAACTAGTGTCTAAGTTTCAATATTATTTAAAAAAAAGCGACGAATTTAAAATTATATATAACCAAAAAAGTGTATTTTCTATTCGTGGTAGCAACCCCTAAACCTTACAAGGAAAAATTTTTCTCTAGAACTTTCTATGAAACGGAAAAAAATTTTCAACTTTGATTGCTCATATCTCTTAAACATGAATACCGAATATTTTGAAAATTACATTTTCGAAAGCTCTGGAAAATATAGATGAGTTTATTCATTTTATCCAAAGCGCTCATTAAATTCTTTGACTTTTGTCACCCCCCTTCTGCTGAGGCTCCTATGTGCGACGCACTCGGCTAACACATTTCTAGAATGTTCTAGACGTATTTTGTGTTGCATTCTGCTTTCTGCATTTTAGATTTTATTAAAACCCAAGAAACACTTAAACTTATGTAGAAACGCGCACTGTTTTCACTTAGTTCACTTACCTGAATTAGTTAATCGTGAAACCTGCAAAAACACTTTTTTTAAAACTCGGACGGAGACAAAACACCCCAGCCAGACGCAACGAAAAACTAATTGTCTTTCCCTTACCGCTTTGCTACTGTTTCTTTTGTTTCATCTCCTCTTTGACGCGTGTCATTTTCATCTCCTTTTTGACGCGTACCCTTTCGATTGTGATACATATCCGACTATAAGTTACTTTTGTCCTTGACCAGCGAAATAATATGGACATAAGTAAATAGAATTTAGTAAACTAATTTTTACATAGTTATATAAGTCTATTATTTAATCATGGTAACAATTAAATTATGGTAGTACCTATATATAAAATTAGTTTTTTTAAATGATATGGCTACTATTATTATATAATAGACTTCAATAACAATGTACTTTTTATTAGGCTACCAAATAATAATAATAATAAGGCTATTGATATAAATTATTGAAGTAAATAATTGCGCTCAAAGTTTAAGAGTATAAAAAAGTAGGTGCGCCATTAAATATTTTTCGGTACTGCTTTTCACCAAAAATATACTTTTGACTCTGGCATAATGGAACAGTGAGAACAAAGAGTGAGAAGGGGCGAGAGTAGAAGAGTGAGAGTCGAACGAAGGCACCCAAAAATTAGAAGTAAGAGGGAGAGGGAAATCTATGGATATCTGCTTCTCTTTCTTACACATCCGTTTCGGTTAGCAGCAGTGAAGCTTGGAAAAATTCTCTGCTGACGTCGACGTCGTCAACGGCAGCAAAGTCGACGTCGAAAAATTTTTCATATGAATTTTTTCATGAGGTGACTGCCAGAAATGCAGGGTTCACACATACTGTGCTTGTGTGTGGGCTCTAAAATTTTTGGCCGCTTGAATTTGTTTTTCGTTTTGTTTTGAGGGCTGATGTGATGTAGCGACCTGTGCTGACCTGCCGCAATATAACTGGGGAATGGGCAGAGTGGGTGGGGGTGGGAAATAAATACAATATATTAAAATAAAAAATGCTATTTGTTTGATTTATTTGAAATTGCACATTTACATATTACATATCCCTAATTTAGACAGGTTTCTTTTATAAATTACATATTGTGCAAAGCCGTCGGCTTTCGATTTTGCAACTTTGTCAATAAATGTACATATATAAATACCGTCGGCAATTGACTTCGTTGCTGCCGTACTATCAACTATTTTGAATAAGTTTATGTTTCTTAGATTCTACAAAACAAGTGATTTGAACTAAAATAATTTTATATATGTATTTACATATATGAATGAATATGAAATTATGAAATATGGGGGTATGGTGGTATTCAAAATTACAGTTGGCTTGGTGTTGGATGGTAACCCAAAGGGCGCGCAATTGCATGGTGTGTATGGGTGGGGATGTATTTGGATGTATGGGGATGCATTGGGATGTATGTGTGTGTGCTTGGTAGACCAAAGCGCGGGCGAATCTGGTGAGAAAGACAAAAGTGAGCTGAGTTTTCCGCTGGTTGGTAGCTTTTCCTACAATTTATTTCATAACACGTAAACTATTGACTTTTTAATTATTTTTTGATATCTGAGTGTGATTGAGTGCTTGTGGTATAGGCTGCATATGGTAGTAGACCTGCATATGCAAAAAATTGTGATTTTGGGTGTCAAGTCTCTTTTTCCTTTTCGGAAAGTTTTTTTTGTGCGTGGAGTGAATGCGTGTGTGCTTGTTGTCTGTCCGCTGCTGCTGAATCATTTTCTTTGCTAATATATATTTGTATTATCTCTATTTTATATATAATTATCATTATTATTAACTTAACCATTATATTGTTATATTCATTATTTTGTGGTCCAATTTTTTCCTTCTTATTGTTGAGCATGTCGTCTGCTAATCAAAAAGACAACCGCAGGGGTGGCTATAAATGCATTATTTCTTCCTGCCTTTGTGGATATAGAAATAGTTCTGCCGATTTTCCTGTAAAATTATTCTTATTTCCATCGAATACATTGAGGTTTAATAAATGGGTTGAGGTTTGCAGTTTGGATAGCAGTTTGGTTAACAAAAATACACGAATTTGTGAACGGCATTTTGATGTTAAGTATATAGGAAAGCGTCGATTAAAGTCGAATGCAATTCCTACATTAAACTTGTCTGAGAATACGTTATTAACTCCATTTAATGCAGATCTTTCTGATGAGTATGAATTTTCAGAAAACAGACAAGACAATGAACCAATTGGAAAATTTTTTAAGGCTAAGAGAATTAAACTCGCCGATGTACATGATATAATATCAATCGATGTAGAGCAACAGAGTGGATTAGAAACGCCTGAAGTTCCATTAGAAAAAAATGAATCGATTGATATTGAGTTTTGTGACAATTGCTTAAAAAAAGAGCAAAACGAGGCATATTATAGGAAAAAATATTATGAGATATTGGCTGATCAAAGAAAAAGACAGGAAGGCTTTTACAAATTGAAGAAGCAATTTGTGGCCTTAAAAAATATTAAATATACTGTATATACTGTATGGTTAGTGGTTTTATTCAACACAATTGCCTTCGCACCAAAGATCCGCAAATGGCCGACACAGGGCTTCCTTCCTGTCCAAACTTCAAACGGTGTCATGCCAGGTAAAGTTGAAGATTCTGCACGGTTACGCAAATATGCAGCAGTTTTGATTGCTTCTGCCCAGAATCGCTCGTCCAATCCTGCATGAAAGAGCATGCTGCGGGCCATTTCTACCAATGTACGATTGGCTCGTTCCGCGACACCATTCTGTTGGGGGGTATGAGGCGCAGTTAATTGTCTTTTTACCCGACTGATTTTCCGCGAATGATTTAAATTGCTTGAACTTGACTAAGATTTCGTCTCTTGTCTTCAGAAAATCAACAAACACATAGCGCGATTTGTCATCGATGAATGTTACGAAGTACCGAGCTCCGCCTAAGGAGTTTTTATTCATTGGTCCGCAAATGTCAGTATGCACCAATCCAAGAACATTGTTTGCACGGCTTGCACTAGCTTTTGGGAATTGCTTTACACAAATTTTGCATTTTGCACAGGTTTCGCACACCTGGCCGTTCATGTCATTTAATGGACTTGTTTTAATACCGTTAACCATATTTTCACACATCATCTTTTTTAGGCTTGCATAGTTTAAATGTCCGAAACGATCGTGCCACACGTTTACTGGGTTTGTTTGTACATTTAAGCATTTGTTTTTATACCCGTAATCAAAAAAGAGTTAAGGGGTATATTACATTTGTGGTAAAAGTGGATGTGTGCAACGCAGAGAAGGAAACGTTTCCGACCCCATAAAGTATATATATTCTTGATCAGCATCAATAGCCGAGTCGATATAGCCATGTCCGTCTGTCCGTCCGTCCGTCTTGTTGAGCGCCTGGATCTCAGAGACTATAAGAGTTAGGGCAACCAAATTTGGTTTCAAGACTCATGTGATATCACACTGCAACAAGTGTATTTAAGAATTTCGCCCCGCCCCCTTCCGCCCCCACAAAGGACGAAAATCTGTGCCAAGCATAATTTTCAAGATACTATAAAACTAAAAACGCAGTCTCATAGAGAATGACCATATCTTCCAGATTGCCGAATCTGAATCAGATCGGATCATAATTATAGCCAGAATGAAGAAATTAATTTTCTGTTGGTTCCCCCGCCTCCTCCAGCCAGAGACACGCTACTCATTCTCTCTCTCGCTCGCACACTCTGCCGCGTTCAGTGCGCGAGCAACCCCTAGAGGAGGAGATGTAGAATATAAATGGTACATCTATAATCTACATGTTAGATGTAAAATATACATTGTAGATGTAGATAACAGATGTAGCAAAAAAATGTAATATGTAAAATTTTTTTTTCTTCTAAAATTCTAAAAAATCATATCTCAAAAATGTATATACTGACTGAGTACGGGTATAAGTAGAGTCGCGCCCCAGAAGCGACACAGATAAATACCACAACGAATAGGTTATGGGCCCAGAATTTCTGTCTGCGGCGGTTGAAAGTGATTTTTCTGACTTTCTGAAATAGTGACTCGATCGATTGCGAAAATGAGTTCGTCTTTCCATTCAATCGATAAGCTCGACAATGAGAATTATAGTGCGTGGGTAATCCAAATGAAAAGCGTGCTAATACACTCTGAGTTGTGGTCAGTAGTGTGCGGTCGAGAAGTGAAAAATGAAGAAGATAATGATACGCAGAAGGCACAGTTTGATTTAAAAGACGAGAAGGCTCTTGCGAGTATTATGCTGTGTATCAAGCCATCCCAGATAAACTATGTGAAAAACTGTACATCTGCAAAAGAAGCATGGAAAGTTCTAGCGGGTATCCATATGCCATCAGGCCCCGCGCGTCGCATAAGCCTGTTAAAGCAGTTGTTGTTCGTAAAAATGAGCGAAAATGAATCGGTAGTGAACCACGTAAATAATTTTTGTGCGATCGTGGAAAAACTGAAAGAAATTGACTTAGCAGTTCCTGAAGAAATTTTGTCTATTCTGTTGCTATCGAGCCTGCCCAAGGCCTACGAAAATTTTGTGGTAGCAATGGAGACACGTGATTGTTTGCCAAATTTGAACTCTCTGAAAGTAAAGCTTCATGAAGAAGGAGACAGGCGCAAAGCAAATCAAGAATGTGCAGAGAAAAGTGAACAACGAGCGTTCGGTTCGGGTGTTAAAATTGGTCGTCGTCAAAGCAAAAGACGAATATCGAAAACGGACAGAAGAAAACGAATGGCCCGAGTGGGATAATTTGCTGGTCGTGTGGTCGTCGCGGACACAAGGCGTCAAAGTGTAGAGCAAAGAACAATCAAAAAAACGAGAAGGAACGTGTGAGTCGCTTCTGGGGACGCGACTCTACTTATACCCGTACTCAGTCAGTATATACATTTTTGAGATATGATTTTTTAGAATTTTAGAAAAAAAAAATTTTACATTTTACATTTTTTTGCTACATCTGTTATCTACATCTACATCTACAATGTATATTTTACATCTAACATGTAGATTATAGATGTACCATTTAGATTCTATATCTCCTCCGCTAGGGGTTGCTCGCGCACTGAATGCGGCAGAGTGTGCGAGCGAGAGAGAGAATGAGTAGTGTTTGTCTTGCAGGAGGGGGCGGGTGAAGCAACTGAAAATTAATTTCTTCATTCTGGCTATAATTATTATTCGATCGGATTCATATTCGTCAATCTGGTAGATATGGGCATTCTCTACGATACTGCGTTTTTAGTTTTATCGTATCTTTAAAATTGTGCCTGCCACAGATTTTCGTCCTTTGTGGGGGCGAAAGGGGCGGGGCGAAATTTTGAAATACACTTGTAGCAGTGTGATATCACATGAGTCTTGAAACCAAATTTGGTTGCCCTAACTCTTATAGTCTCTGAGAACCAGGCGTCAAACAAGACGGACAGACGGACAGACAGACATGGCTCTATCGACTCGGCTATTGATGCTGATCAAGAATATATATACTTTATGGGGTCGGAAAATTTTCCTTCTCTGTGTTACACACATCCACTTTTCCCACAAATCTAATATACCCCTTAACTCTTTTTTGAGTACGGGTATAAAAAAGAAAGTGTTAAATAAATAAGAAAATAAGTCGGTTTAGAGTGTTTATAGAGTACAGATGAAATAAATCTTTTTAGACTGATTTAAAAGGTCGGGAAATTGTGTGGAAAGTGGTAGATAAATTTGTGATTTGTTTGTTTTGTGTGAGTATTATCATTATTAAAAGGCTGCCGAAAATCCTTCAGCTGAAGCCTCCCTGAGGGTGCCGGCTGGGCAATGGGCACTGAATTATCCCGAATCGGGTAATGTATTGCCACTTGCTCTGTCCGAGGTAATGCAGTGTCTAGCTAAGACCAGGAAGACCTGGCTTCCCGAAATAAAATTGGGGGAAATGAACCATGGCCATGGTTGGAGGTGCCTGGCGGTCAGGCATAAAACCCCCCGATAAATATTAACCACATGGACCGGAGTAATGATCAATCAGGACTGCTACCACCGGCGGGCACGGGGAGGAGCAATCCTCTCTGCGTGTAGCCAGCGGTCACAACTCTAATATGTCGGGAGCAGGTCATGTTAGCTTCAAAGCTACTGCCACCAAAACGCCTCAATGCAAACGGCACCCGTGCGGCGTGGTCGAAAAAGGCTCGGACCTGGAGAGAGTGCTCAGTGTAAGCAAAACGGAAGAAGATAGCCTTCTCCGCTCGCCTGAACCAGGTACCAGCTCCCTGCGTAGGGAAGGGCCGAAGTGTTCCAGGAAGGGGATGAAGGCTAAGGCCCAATACAAGGCGGCCCTAAAAATCCGTTCGCCGTTAGCTTTCGTCACTTCGCTGCGCCGTCTGCCCTGTATATATGTACATACATACGTACATACATAACTGCCGATCATCGTGCTCTTTCTGCTGCTGCTGCCTGGTCTCTCATCTAGCTTGTCCTCTCAGTGCGTCTTTTTTCTGGCTGTGCACAGTGACCCAACAGCTGTTGAAAATGGCTCTTATCTGCAGTGCAAAGAAATGCGAATTTGGTGGCACCATTAACGGTGATTCCTACCTCAGCTGCTGGCTTTGTGATAATAACGCTCATATAAAATGTGCTGGAGGTGGTCACTTTGGACGTCTTAATGACTTAATATCGAAACGCATGGGTCTTAATTGGTCATGTTTGGCCTGCAGGGAGATTGAGGCGGAAATGCGCACCTTTATGAGACAAACGAGGAATGGTTTCCAAGATGTTCGGAAGCAATTCAATGCTCTCAACGAGAAGTTCCTTACGTTGGAATCGCAATTTCTGGGCCTCAAACTCTTGAGCGAGTCACCAAGGAGAAAAATACCGAACAACAACCTACTGCTGGTCTTACCTAGGGAACGCCTGCCTCTCACCTACAACCGATGGACTCATTTTCTATTCCTAGTGGCCAACCTTCACCGATGGATGTCCATCCGCTATCGGAGGATCCAGCCTTTCTCACGCCTAACAACATAGTAGTTGCCTCAAAAATCTATACCCCTGTCAATTTAACTTCGGACTCAGTTGCCAGTGATGGAATCCCTAACAGTAACCAGCTTCCAGTTGCAAATGATTTGCCGGTCTCTGTTACATTGAATGGTGATGGATCGGCAGCCTCTTCTAGCTCCTCAGCTCCCGCCCTGAGACTTTTAGGAGTAGCTCCACCAGCTCGCTTTTCCGGTGTTCCACTCAGCGCGGTGGTCCCCCGCAAAGCAATCTTTCTTTCTCGTCTTATTCCCGAAGCCACACCGGATGATGTCAAACTACATCTAAGCTCTTATCTTCAATCGCCGCCGGATAACTTTATTATAACTAAATTTAATTTTACACATAAGCGTAATATCTCATCCTTCAAAATTCTTCTTCCCGATTCTCTTGTATCCAAAGCTTTGGAACCGGCTGCATGGCCTGAGCACACTATTATGCATGAATTTCTGCCTAGAGACTCTAACCAGAATCCTCGAGTTACTCTCCCTAAGATTTCAAAAAACTAAGGAACCATTTCTCCATCCAATATCAGACCGTACGCAGTCTTTTAGGTAAAATGTCTAAAATACATACGGACAGTGCCTGAAACCTGCCTTAACTCCTCTGTCTCCGATCACGAAATTCTCGTCCACAAGTTCACCACTTATAGAATGGATCGTCCATCATTCGCTGGTGGGGTTCTTATTGCAGTGAAAACGGCATTTGCATCCGAGCTGTTTCCATTCAACAACATCCATGGTATCGAATTCGTTGCAGTCAAAATCCGTATTGGAACAGCATATATCTTTTTGACCTGTTCTTATATCCCACCCAGATCTGAACCACCATCTGAACCATTTGAACCACCTTTCTGCAATTCGATCTGTAGTTTCTGCTTTAGGCTGTGCTGATCAGATACTGGTTATGGGTGACTTCAACATCCCATCTCTATCTTGGCAACAGGATGATTCAAACATGTTGCTACCTTTAAGTCAACATGATTTCGTCGAGGGGGTAACTGACGTCTCGCTTGCCCAAATTAACTCTGTCAGAAATAATAGAAATAGACTGTTAGATCTGATCTTTGTCAGCGATGCCTCTCGTACAACGGTTTTAAGAGGCAATCCGATATCTTTTCCCGAAGATCCGCATAGTCCTACTTTATCTATACTTTTCGAGGTCTCTATTACTAACACCATTTTACCTTCAAAAAGTCGTATAGAATGTTTTCGCAAAACAAATTTGTCTACATCTCTCGCAAGTTGATTGGTCCTTTCTTCAGTCCTCATCTCATATAGAGCCTACTGTCAATCTGTTTTACGAAACATTATACTCTGCCCTCAATACCTACGTCCCTGAAGTCACCGTATTTGTTTCCTCAAAGCCTCCGTGGTTTTCCAAGTATCTGTCTTACTTAAAAACGAGAAGGAACGTGTGAGTCGCTTCTGGGGACGCGACTCTACTTATACCCGTACTCAGTCAGTATATACATTTTGGAGCATGATTTTTTAGAATTTTAGAATTAAAAAAAAAAATTTTACATTTTACATTTTTTTGCTACATCTGTTATCTACATCTACATCTACAATGTATATTTTACATCTAACATGTCGATTATACATGTACCATTTAGATTCTACATCTCCTCCGCTAGGGGTTGCTCGCGCACTGAACGCGGCAGAGTGTGCGAGCGAGAAGGAGAATGAGTATCGTGTCTCTGGCTGCAGGAGGCGGGGGAACCAACAGAAAATTAATTTCTTCATTCTGGCTATAATTATGATCCGATCTGATTCATATTCAGCAATCTGGTAGATATGGTCATTCTCTACGATACTGCGTTTTTAGTTTTATCGTATCTTTAAAAATGTGCCTGTCACAGATTTTCGTCGTTTGTGGGGGCGGAAGGGGGCGGGGCGAAATTTTGAAATACACTTGTAGCAGTGTGATATCACATGAGTCTTGAAACCAAATTTGGTTACCCTAACTCTTATAGTCTCTGAGATCCAGGCGCTCAACAAGACGGACGGACGGACAGACAGACATGGCTCTATCGACTCGGCTATTGATGCTGATCAAGAATATATATACTTTATGGGGTCGGAAAATTTTCCTTCTCTGCGTTACACACATCCACTTTTAGCACAAATCTAATATACCCCTTAACTCTTTTTTGAGTACGGGTATAAAAATTCTTTTCGTTCGTCAACTCAAAACGAAAGTCGAATGCGTTCCCTTCTTCCCTTCAGTTACAGTCTAAAACAGAAACTTCAGATCAAGGAATTGCAAATTTATTTGCCACCTTCTTTCAATCGACGTACTCCTCGGATACTTATGACTCCTCCACCCCTTATCCATACCATCTACCTCATGTTAATAACGTGTTTCTTCCCTTCCTTGATGAAAGTACAGTTTTCGAAGGGTTGTCATCAATTGACATCTGTTTCTCTGCGGGTCCAGATAAAGTTTCGAGCTGTATTTTAAAATTCTGCGCTCAAGAATTGACCTTCTCATCCTTTGACCTTCTTATTTAATTTATCCCTGGAGTATTCTCGCCTCCCCATGATCTGGAATGAATCCTACCTATTCCTCTTCACAAGAAAGGGTCCAGATCTAATATCGAAAATTATCGTGGTATTGCTAAACTATCTGCCATTCTGAAGTTGCTCGAGCACCTTGTTACTCGTCAATTGCAACACGCATGTTCTAGCATTATATCCCCGACGCAACATGGTTTTTTAGACATCGATCAACATCTACTAACCTTTTTAGAATTCTCGTCTCTAATCAACCGAGGATTTCAAAGTGGCTTGCAGACTGACGTCATTTTTACAGATTTCAGTAAAGCTTTTGATTCTGTTAATCATACTTTGCTGATCCATAAACTCTCTTTATTAGGTTTTCCCACAAATCTTGAAAATTGGATATCATCGTACCTGTCGAATCGCACACAGCGCGTTTTGTTTAACAATGTCTTGTCGAATGTTGTGAAAGTAACCTCTGGAGTTCCTTAAGGAAGTCATTTAGGTCCGCTTCTTTTCAATTTGTTTGTGAACGACCTGCCCCAAGTTAATTTGCATTCAGTTACTTTAATGTATGCTGATGGCGTTAAAATTTGTTTTTCCTTTTCCGACTGGTACTTGCATACTCGCCTACAACTTGACCTTGATGAATTAAGCATTTGGTGTTCAAATAACCTACTTTTCTTGAACCATTCTAAGTGCAAACTTATGGCTTTTCACCGCCGTGCACCACATTTGGTCTCCTATTCTCTAGGACACCATGTTCTGGATCGAATCTCCACATCAAATGACCTAGGAGTCCTTTTTGTAGTGGCGCTGGTAGTTGCAGCTGAATAAAAATAAGTAAGCGCAATGATTGATATTATCGCATGCGATAAAATTGGATAAAGTATGCTGGCAGAACCACGCTGCATAATTTCAGGCAAAGCAAAGCTTAGATTTCAAACCAGCTGATTGGGCGAAGCTTCGTTAAATGACAGTTCTTAAAAGAAGCTTTTTAGAACAACGTTTAGCACTTCCTATCGCATTTAAACGGCTCGATCCCCAGAAAAATTCTTCTTTTCGTATACCCAAAATTCGGATCGGTTCGTGACCCGTTTTGTAGTGAGCCAAGTTTCTAACAACCACGTGTGTGAAAAATTTAAAACGAACGCCGTGCAGTGTTTTAGTGAATTTAAATTTCACCTGGCCTAGAGCCATTCCAACATTTCTGGACTGGCGTACACCCCATCCACGATCAATATACGGACAGAAGAAAGTGCTAATTATCCACGGAAATCCGGGTAAGATCGGTAGGTCCAATGCGGCAGAGAACAAAGGTTCCTATAATAGCCTCTTGGCTGTATTCTTCCCCGCAGGGCCCTCGCTTACGCTTTTCCCCCACACTCAGCCAGAGCAGCAGCGCCTTGACGTCTGTCGGCAATAAGCTGAGGGGTGGGGCATATTTTTTCTTGGGAGCCCGGTGGACGCCCGGCTCCAGCATATAGTTACACACACGTTGGAAAACGTAACGACGTAACATCCCCACAACCTTGATGTAACCTTGACATAACCTCTGCGCAGGCGCCACAGCCTACATTGCCTACAGTGTAGGACCGCTAAGGAGAACATGAATACTTCTTAGGCTGCAATCGAAGCCTAAGGCACCGTCTTTTTTTTATTATTTAATTAAACTTAAATTTTTGCCAATTCTATTAATTTGATTTACCGACCTGTATTCTTCCCCCCCTTATTTAATTATGTTACATTAGTCACAGAAGAAAGAAAAGAAACTGAAGTTTGTTAAAAGGAAAGAAAAAAAAAAAGAAAAAAATTTAAACTATAACATGCAGTCGGCCAAAGCCAACAGGGAACCATAATTTTTATAATCCACAGCTTCTTCAAAACCCCAGCGAAAGGCCTTTCAGCGAGGGAGTACTGTAAGCATACATACATGCATACCAAACTGTGAGTGATGAAAGATCAATTTTTTTTTGTTCCCTTTTGGTGCGTTCTTCCCGCTAGACGAACCGACCTGCGCATAGAAGTTTATGCACAAGCGCCAGAGCTTTTTTTTTGCTTTTGCTACTAACGTAACTTGCCATGTATTCAATGCAGTTCTTACATGGGGAAACCAAAACGAAAGCTACACTAGCCAACAAAAAAATTCTTTTTTTTTGATTTTCCTTCTTTTTTTAAGACCTTCTTATATATGCCTTTCATTATTATATTTAATCCCCTTCATTTATATTCCATATTCAATATTTGCTTCTTAATTTAATGTTATATTTCATCTATTATATACATACATACATTTACCTTTTTCTTGATAAATTTTTATAATTTTCTTTCCTACTTTATATTATTTTCCTTTTATATTTGGGTATCGCCATTGGAAGATCAACATAAGTTGTTTCAATAATTAGTTTAAAATCGATAGTTTTGGATGTTGCGATGTTGAATAAATTTAGCTATAAGCTTTAATATGAACTCCTGCTGAGTGTGCCTAACTTGAGGGGGTCATGCGTCGTGTAGGGAACGTAGGTATAGGTATTGCGGCATAGACTTTTTAGGGATCGCCGTATAACTTTATTGGATTATAGCGATCATGGAAGGGAGGGCATTCGTGGCCGCGTTTCCATCTTGCGCCACAGGATAAAAGTCTGGATGCTAGGAGTTAAGTGTATGTTCTGTCTGTTCCTTCTCATTAGTGTTTCATAAACCGACTTGTTCATCGCACGCGAATTTTAATAACTTTACGTATCTAGACGAGCGGATAGAGCAGCGGATTCTTCCCTAAACCCACCCCCTCTCCCGACTGATAATAATACCGGAACAAGCGCGTGCCCCGCAGAAGCTCATCACCTTCCACCAGCTCAATAGCGACTTAACGTTGCATACTACATTTTCGATCAAAAGCTATGTTTTAATAGCCATATTGCTTCAACTGTTAACAAAGCTAAGGGAGTTCTAGCGTTTATTAAGCATTGGTCAAAAGAGTTTGACGATCCGTATATAACTAAAGCACTGTACGTCTCGTTGGTTCGCCCGATATTGGAGTATTGTTCTTGTGTGTGGAGTCCACAATACAAGGAGCAACAAATTGTTATTGAATCCGTTCAAAAACAATTTTTAATATTCGCCCTTAGACATCTAAACTGGGACTCTAACAGACTCCTTCCACCATACCTATCTAGGCTAAAACTACTGAACCTACCCTCTTTACACCATCGCAGAATTTGCAATGGAGTGGTATACATGCATAAGCTCATTCTCGGGATTGTGAACTCCCAAACGCTTTTGAGACGAATCGATTTTTCGGTTCCCTCCAGACCAACCCGTACTTTCCGCCCCATCCGATTATCCATATGTAGATCTAATTACTCCCAGCATGAACCTTTCCGGGTTCTATGCAATAATTATAATTACTTGTACCATTTAAGTTCCCCCGGATTATCCCTTAAAAAAAAATTATATTTAACATTTATCATTACTGTTTTGTAGGAGGGTGGATGTTGGTCGTTCCCACAGTTCGGATTCCCAAATAAATAAAAAGGCGGGGGCGTCAACTATAAATCGGGTGTATTTGGCGTGCACAAAGCTGAGGGCTGGTTGTAGATAGGCGCGTAGGTGTCGAGAGACTGTTCTCTCCCGCTCGGCCTACGGCTAGCGCCCGTGATGGAGCGCCGAGTGGATCGCGTCCACGCCGCGCGAGAGCGAAGGGCATGGGAGAGCGCGCGAGCTAACAGAGCGCTGTTAACCGCGCTGCTGCCCTAAACATCCTCCCCCCCCTTGCAGGACTGCAACATCACCTCCTATGGCTGCGTACAGGCCCCGGACACAATCCATCCGAAAACGGTGCTTTGGGCCACTGGAAGGCCGTCTCCTCGAGCAAGGAACCCGGGTTGGATCACTTTCTGGTACACATCCGCCCCCAATACTAGAGAGACGGTGGCCGGGCGATGGAAATGCTGATTGGCAAGGCTGATGTCGTTGAACCTGACCCGAGTCGCCTCGCTCAAGGGTCGCAGCGGCGTGCGGACGCGTAAGCGGGGCGCCAGTTTGAGGACCACGTCCAATTGGACATCGCCGGTCCTGGCGCGGATAATAGCCGTGGCCACCTTCTCCGCTCCGATGCGCGTGCTGGGCAACTTTAAGTCGGCGGCCAAGGAAGCGTCAATGCAGCTCACAGGCGTGCATGGGTCGATGAGCGCCGTTGTCTCGTGGGTTTTCGTTCCCGTGTCCAAGACCACTCGGGCTGTCGGGAGGCAGTTGGTGCTTCGGTGCTGGAGCAGCGTATCGACCGATGGAGCCGGATGACCCACGATGGGTCGGCGATCGGCTCGGGACACTGGAGCTGGAGACGAACCTGGAGTCACGGCTGACGACTCCGAGCGGGCTGGGCGCTGAGAGGACCACGTCTTTGGGCGTCTTGCGGGAACCCGTTGGCGGCGATCGGCTCGGGACACCGGAGCTGGAGACGGACCTGGAGTCGCGGCCGACGACTTTGAGCGGGCTGGCCGCCGGGAGGGCCCCGGCTTGGGGCGTCTTTCCGGAGAACGGGGCCGGCGATCGGCTCGGGACACCGGAGCTGGAGACGGAGCTGGAGACGGAGCTGGGACGGACTCCGAGCGGGCTGGGCGCTGGGACGGTCGCATGTGGAGCAGCGTGTGATGGTCCTTGTGGCACACCTTGCACCGGCCACCACTTCGGCAATCCTTGCCAGAGTGCTGATGAGCCAGGCAGTTCCGGCAGTATTTGTTTACCAGCACGGCTCGGAGCCTCTTCGCCACGCTCAGCTTGAGGAAGCTACGGCAGTCTCGTAGTGGATGGCTTCCGGAGCAGACTCGGCAGCGGTAGGTAGCTTGTACTCGGGAGCGTCTGCTCCCTGAGGTGTGATTGACACGGGGTTGTGGAGCCATCAGGATCTGGATGCAAAATGAACTGTTTCGGAAAAGAAGAATCGGAGAAGCATTAGTAATGTGCTAGGAACAGGTGACAGGCACTTCTCTAAGTACTGTTGGAAGAACAAACGAGGGTTTTTTGGAGGCGAAAAGAAACTTGGATGGAATAGTAGACACGGAGAGGCATTACTAAACGGGCTAGGCACAGGACGCCTTCCGTTATTGTTGTACGGGACGAGGGAGTTCCCCCGGAAGGAGAACGACTTTTGCGACCGGGCGTTTGAGCACACCGCGGGCAGTAAGAATGTCTACCACCCGAACCCTGTTATCGGCGCCGGGATACACGGACTGTACTCTTCCGAGTCGCCAGTCGTTAGAAGGCAGGTTATCTTCTTTCACGATAACCATATCGCCGATCTGAAGATTGGGCATATCCGTCTGCCACTTGTTGCGCTTGTGGAGTTCCTTGAGGTACTCATCCTTCCACCTCTGGCAGAACTGCTGGTTGAGGGCCTTCAAATGCTGCCACCGATTAATGATCGACTGGAGGTTCTCTTTAATTTCGGGCTCTGCGGTCGCCATTAACGGTCCTCCGATAAGGAAGTGCCCTGGAGTGAGGGCCAGCAACTCTGTCGGACTTTCGGACATAGGTGAGAGTGGCCTGGAATTTAGGCATGCTTCAATCTTAGCGAGCAGCGTCGAGAGCTCCTCAAAGGTATATTTCCGGGTGGACGTGGCTTTGTAGAAGAGCGTTTTAAAACTCTTTACGCCGGCTTCCCAAAGGCCCCCCATATGTGGAGCTCCTGGCGGGATGAAACGCCATGCAACCCGTTGATGGCTGTATGCCTCAGTCACCGAATCCTGGAACGCCTCTAGAAAGTCCCGAGAAAGTACAGTTGCTGCTCCCACGAAAGTTTTTCCATTGTCGGAATGGATACGCTGCGGACAACCTCGTCTAGCGACGAAGCGAGCGAAAGCTGCTAGAAACTTCTCGGTGGTCAGGTCGGAAGTAGCCTCCAAGTGAATGGCCTTCGTGGAAAAACATACAAATACGCACACATAACCCTTGGTGATCAGGCACGCTCTCCCGGTATAGTTCCTTATGTCGAAAGGACCTGCATAGTCAATACCGGTATGGGTAAATGGTCTGGAGAAAGAAGTTCGGTCTGTCGGGAGATCACCCATCAGTTGGGTCTGTAGCTTCTTCTTGTGGATGATGCAGACCTTGCAGGAGTTCACCACGCCCTTCATCAGGTTCCGGATTCTCGGGATCCAATATTTGCAGCGAATGAGGCGCGTCATCAGTTGATTGCCGCCATGGAGAGTGATCCTGTGCGTGAAGTGAGCGAGCAGGCGAGACAGGCGGCAACTATAGGACAGGATGATTGGATGGCGCTCATCATACTTCAGATCTTGTGAAGCTGTGATCCGGCCACAGGCTCTCATGATCCCCTGTCGGTCTAGAAAGGGGTTCAGATTCAAAATAGAGCTTGAACTTGGCACGGGACGTTTACCACTCAGGCAGTGAGATTCTTGGGGGAAGTCCCGGCGCTGAGCCTCTAGGATAAGAGTTCGCTCCGCTTCGTTAATTTCCCCACTAGTGAGGTGGTCCCTACATGCGAGTGCTACTTTCCGGCAACACTGAATAAAACGTAGAACATATGCCCGCACTCGAAGAGCCTTCTCAAGCTGGGAGAATCGCTCCAGGAAATCTTCGGGTGGGCTGGAAACGAGATGGACCTTCACGGCCCGCTGCTCTAGGGTTTGAACTGGAGTTTCGGCGGCTTGGGCTGGCCATTGATCACGTGGAGATTGCAACCACGCTGGTCCATGCCACCAGAGTTGGCTACCCACCAGTTCTGGTAAAGCTACGCCTCGACTGGCTAAGTCAGCGGGGTTATGTTCGGAACGAACATGAGCCCAATGACTGGTTTCGGTAGTCTGAGCTATTTTCGTCACTCGATTGGCCACAAAGGTAGTCCAATGGCAAGCGGGCTTGCTCAACCAGGCCAGTACAATAGTGGAATCGGTCCAGTAGTAGCATTGATGACTTCCCGTCGGCATGCTTGGCAGGATAGCCGTCGCCATTTCGGAAAGGAGCACTGCACCGCACAGCTCTAGTCGAGGAAGCGAAACGGTTTTCACGGGAGCGACTCGTGTTTTCGCCGACAGTAGATGCACCGTGATATGCTGGTCACACTCGACGCGCACGTAGAGCGCTGCACCGTACGCCTTTTCGGAGGCATCGCAGAAACCGTGATGTTCGATCTTTACCGATGGCTGGTAACATACCCATCTTGGAATCTTGATCTCGGGTAGTGATGCGTAACTTTGCAGAAAGTCCAGCCAGCGTTGGTACAACGAACTTGGAAGAGGTTCGTCCCATCCCAAATCTTGCAACCAGATGTCCTGCATAAAAATCTTGGACCGGACGATGAATGGGGCTAGCCACCCCGCGGGGTCAAACAGTTTTGCAATTTGGGAAAGAACTTCTCGCTTGGTGTAGGATAACTCAAGCGTGAACACGGGAGAAACAAAGAAGAACTCGTCTGACGCCGCCTTCCAGCGAACTCCGAGGGTCTTTGCCGTGCTCTCGGCATCGATTTCCAGAAAATCGGTGTGCAGGAGGTGGTCGCTCGGAAGCTCGTCCAAAATCTCCTTTTGGTTGGACGTCCATTTTCGCAGTGGAAAACCTGCAGAGCTGAGGGCGGCCTGCAATTCGTGGATAGCCAGCTGAGCCTCCTTGATGGAGTCCGCCCCGGCTAGGACGTCGTCGACGTACATGAAATGCCGTACAATGTGGCTTGCCTTTGGAAATCGCGACTGGATGTCGTCGGCAAGCTGTTGCAGTACCCGGATGGCTAGAAACGGAGCGCAATTGACACCAAAGGTCACGGTTTTCAGCTCATAATCCCGAATCTCACCCTCCTGGTTTCGAAATAATATTCGCTGGAAGGGTGTGCACGTTGGATGTACCCAAATTTGGCGGTACATCTTTGTAATGTCGGCGTTGAAGACGTATCGGAAGTAGCGCCACTTCAGGATTTGGAGGGTTAAATCGGATTGGAGGACCGGACCAGCATGAAGAAGATCATTTAAGCTCGTGCCGTTCGCAGAAGGGCTGGACGCGTTGAATACCACGCGGACTTTCGTGGTAGTGCTCTCCGGCTTGATTACCGCATGGTGCGGAAGATAATAATTGGCGGACTCGTTAGTGGACGGAACCTCTGTCATATGATCGAGATCTAAGTATTCCTGGATCACAGAGTTATACTGTTCTTGAAATGGAACGTTTCTCTTTAGCCGATTCTCATTTCGGAGAAACTGAGCTAGGGCAATGGACCTTGAATGCCCCAGGCCTGATCCACAATGATCGGGGTCACGAAACGGCAGTGTTACCACGTACTTTCCACTTGACGTTCTTGACGTGGTTCGCAGAAAATTTCTTTCGCAATAGGAGTCCGACTCTCCTGCTACCTTGATAGGTAGATCCTCCACCTCCCAAAACTTTGTGAGAAGTTTGTCCAATGGAGCATCGCGGACGTGGGAAATTTGGGTGGAGAAAGATGCAATCTGGTCTGGAACAGCACTTGGCACTGGACCGGTAAGCACCCATCCAAAGATGGTTTGCTGTCCGAGGAGGGAACCACAGATGTCGGTCTGTGAGCCGCTTAACAGTATGGACGGAAGGATGTCGGCTCCGATCAGAACGTCTATGTGTGAGCTCTCATAAAATTTAGGGTCTGCTAAAGGCAGGTTTGGCAAGTCTCGCAACGCGCTCTGCGGGATCGGATATGAAGGAAGATTGCCGGCTATGTCGGGCAGGACGTAGGCCGTGGCGTTTAACTGTACGCTCGGCGTCATCAGGGAGCAAATGGACAAATCACAGAGCTTCTTGGATTGAGCTGCTACAGTCTGATTTAGGCCTGAAACCTGGGCCTGAATAAGGCGGAATGGCAACTGGAGGATATTAAAGAGACGTTCCGTAATGAACGTCGCCTCGGAGCCCGAGTCGATCAGAGCGCGGGCACGGAAATTTGTCCCCCGGTGGCAGATGTTGATTATTGCCGTACCGAGAAGCACCGCTCTGGTTCCCGAAGCAAAATAGTTCTGAACGTTGGGCGGAGCGACGGAAGAAGCGGGATCCTCCGCTGTTGTGGAAGTCAGCTCGCTGGGAGCTGGAGTCCCCCGATGCAGGAGCGTGTGGTGGCGGGCTCCACAAGTGAAGCAACTGTGGGCGCTTTGGCATTCACGGAGCTGATGACCTCTAGCGAAACAGTTCAAGCACAGCTGCCTTTTTTAATGCAGCTGGCTCGTGCCTCCACAGTCATTTGTAGGAAGTGCGGACACAGTCGGATCGGATGGTTCTCTTTGGAACAGAGATCACACGTTCTTCTCTTCGGACTCACTTGTGTCTGGAAGGAGTGAAACTTCCTTGGCACGGGACTACCATGAGACCGGAACGGATTGGAGTTGCTTCCGGAGGATTGCGGATTCAAGGAACCTTTGGACGATGGTGGGGTCGGATTGCCTTTGGAAGTGGACGGGTCGCTCTCCATGGCCTCTAGCGTCAAATAGCGCTGAGTGAGGAAGGCATCGATTTCCGTCCATGGAGGCACCTCCTTCTTGTCTGTGACGGACGCTTCCCACAAAGACCGGGTCAACTTCGGCAACTTGGAGGCACAAATAGTAACGAGGAGGCTATCCCAGTTGTCGGTGCAGACCTTGGAGTGAGCAAGGGCGGTGAGGACCCCTTGCATCGTGCTTTGAAGCTCTTTTAAAGCTCGACTGGTCTCGGACTCGACGCGAGGCAAAAAGAGCAAAATATTTATCTGGTTGGTCACCAGGAGCCGATTATTTTCATAACGGTTTCGGAGGGCCGACCATGCCGACTCGAAACCATCGTTTGTGAGCGGGGACTTCTCGACTATGGCCTTCGGATCGCCACTTGTCTTCGCGGTGAGATGGTACAACTTCTCTACCGGAGACAGCCTAGAATTATTTATGTAAATTGCGGTAAATAAATCTCGAAAAGTAGGCCAACGGACGTAATCACCTGCGAAGACCTCGATGTCGCAGGGAGGCAGTCGGCAGCCGCCCTGGTAGGTTTGCGGTGCAGACGGATGGACTGCTGTTTGGGCCAGCTGAGCATTGAGGTCGGCGAGGCACTGCTCAAATACCCCATAGCACTCGCCGTACTTCTCTCGGATGTCTTCTTGGACCCTTGGGTCCTCGTCAACCATCACTGCGGAGCAAGCTTTATATTCCGCCTCGACATCCGCCCACATACTCAGAATTTGTCCTCGGCGAACCTCGGAAAGAGATGCGGATGGAGCGGAAGTGATGCGCGCTTCCAAATGAGCCAGCCGGCCAATGGCGGCGGCTAATTTTGCTCGTGCAGTAGTGGTGGCGGGTTGAGCCATTGTAATGGAAGGTCTCGAGCTGACGGGACTATTACCGAAGGAGCTGGTTGGATCGCCTGGGATCCGAGCTGGCACCTTGAGAGTGACGGGAGACGGGAAGAGAACCGACTTGGTCCTCGCAGCTGGGCTGCTACTGGCTGCTCTGGGAGTGACTGGCGACTTGATCCTTTGAGTGGGGGTAGTTCCTGAGGCGGAAGAGGTGCGTAGCCGACGTGGAGATGTCGCAGCCAAGAACCCTTTGCTGTCCTTGTCCCCCGTTGGCATACTACTCGCACACGCAGAGGTTGGATGCGAAGTCGGATGCGGAATCCGCGGATTGGCGAAAGAACAGAAAAAAAACTAAGGCTGGGCTGGGCACCACACGAGAAGGCACTAAATCCCTTCAACACACAAAAAGAGAACCCACTGCTGGAGGAATGGAAAGGAAAGGGCCTCGCGCGATGTTGGACAACAATTTTTAATACCAACTCGAATTATTTGTGGCCGCTCTGGATCGAGGTTCCCAAACAATGAGTGGATCAAATTGATACACGCCGAGGAGAGGAACGGTCACACTGGCTGTGGCAATATTTGAGAAAAAAAATATTGTTAGTGCGGCTTTCCTCCGTTTACCCTTTTGACGGACCCCTTGCAGTGGGCAACTAATGCGGCAACTAGTGCGGATGGATTGTGGACAGAATTGGTCGATTTCTTGCTCCCCTTGTTATACCGTGGAGGTGGTAGGGCCGATAGGATACACGAGCACGAGGATCGGAGCCAAGAAATTAACTGCTACTGGTGTGGCGGAGACTATCGGAAGGAATATGCAAAAAAAAATAATAATTCCTTATATAGTCGTCTGTTAGTGGAAGCGGAACAAACGTGGGACTATGTAATTTTGGGTAATTCGGCAGCTTGAATTTATTTCTTGTCTTCAATTTGGTGTTTGTGATACCGATAGTTTTTCTTAAATTTTGTCACCTCTAATTTCCCACGGACATACAGTTCGACAATTGGCACCAAACAAATGCGAAATCGCGGCGGAAATGCGCTGTGCCTGGGTGGAGGATAATTTGTTACGGAATTGGAGATAATATCACGTATTGTGGCGACCAAAGTTATTGCTGGAACGCGTAAACTGCTCGGAATCGCAGATTTTTATTGTTAAATGTATGTTGATATGAGCGGAATGTATGTGTGGGACGCGGTATTTAAATACGGAGTGTGGTATTTTGTATGTGCGTTATGTTATTTTTATATAAATATGTATGGCTCCATCGATATAGATATAGATCGATCTATTGCAGCCAACTATGGAAATAATATGTGTATATAGATGTCGGAATAAAAACACTTAATAATTGTTGAGTGGGTTTTTATTCTGTTAGCACTTGGATGTATGTATGTATGTGTATGTATTTATGGATGTAAATATATATATTTGTATGTTATTTTGGAGATGCGGAGCCGCTCTTGCGAATTGGAATGCACATATGTTTTAGTGAACTGGGGTGCAGTTGGATTTTGTCGAATATATTTAATTTTTCACAAATCATGCCCAGACAAAACGAAATGGAAGAACTACCGTAGCACTGGTAGTTGGAGGCGACGGAACGGAGAACGGCCGGAATCGCCGATAATATGGCGTTGGCGAAAGTGAAGGAAGCACAGAGAAGGATAGCACTGTATGCACAGATATGTATATAAGAATATATATACATATATCGCGGAACTCGGACGTGGTGGGGAATAAATCAAAAAACGCACTAGGAAGCGATTTGGGAAGACGAAATCGTACTTATCTTCGGAACGTAGCGATGTAATCCACCGATGCTTGCAGGTTGGACTCCTCCTTATAGGGAAGGCGAAGATCCGGCTCGAAGGACCAATGTTTTGTAGGAGGGTGGATGTTGGTCGTTCCCACAGTTCGGATTCCCAAATAAATAAAAAGGCGGGGGCGTCAACTATAAATCTGGTTTATTTGGCGTGCACAAAGCTGAGGGCTGGTTGTAGATAGGCGCGTAGGTGTCGAGAGACTGTTCTCTCCCGCTCGGCCTACGGCTAGCGCCCGTGATGGAGCGCCGAGTGGATCGCGTCCACGCCGCGCGAGAGCGAAGGGCATGGGAGAGCGCGCGAGCTAACAGAGCGCTGTTAACCGCGCTGCTGCCCTAAACAATTACCTTAGTTTAGAAAATGTGTAAATTGTATCTTTCCTTTCTCTCTTGTACATATATAATTGGTTTGTTTTTTATTCCTATTCCATAATTAGCAGATAATTGTTAATTGAAATAAATAAATAAAAGCAGAGAGGACATCTCCCAAGAGGAGTCCAAACTAGCTTGGGCTGAGCAGAAGGTAGTGTAGACGCTACACTACGCGCAGCTGCCTCAGATGCAGCCGACGAAGGGCGAATTCGCCAATAAGATTGAGGGGATGATGGCCACCAAAAAGCAACGCTCGATCGAGAGTGCCAAAGACTCCGGCGAGCAAGTGGCAACGCGGGCCGAACGGAGGCTATCCCTCAACCAACGACGAAGAATCCCAAACAGAAGGCCAAGGTCAAGATGAGTGACATGTCCAAGAGACACCTCATCGTGTCCCTGATCGACCGCAGCGACGAAAACGGGAAGATGGCGGCTGCGCAGTGAAAACAGGTCCACGCCCATCTTGTGGAATCATGCCAACCTTCGACGATGCGGGATGGTTGAACGGGGTGAAGATCCTGAAGTGTAAAGACGACCCGACGAGGAAGTGGCTGGTGCAAGTGGTCCACAAATTGGAAGCTTTGTGGGAGTGGGCCAAGCATGAGGTAGTGACAGGGAGATGATCCCTTCAGTCCCAAAGGCGAAGGTGCTCTTCCCCATTGCAGTCCAGGGAGACCGAGCACTGAAACTCCTCCAGAGGCAGAATACAGAGGTGCCTACGGCGGACAGGAAAATCCTGCATGCTGGTAGCCCGTTACCCAATGAGGGGGGCCAGCACATGATCATCCAGATCAATAAGGAGGCAGAGGACATCCTCTACCCGAGATTCGGAAAGATGGCATGGGGCGTAGGCAGTGTCTACCTACGTCACAAAAAGCGCCACCCCGAAGACAAGGACGCGTATACCCTGCAGGCAGGCGAGGTGGAAAAGGACTTAGGTCTGGAGTCCATCGTAGAGGCCGCCCAGGGTATTGCGCTGGACGACTCCTAAGAGGAGGAGGACGGTGACCTGACAATAATAGTCAACCCGTCGAGTGTAGTTGAGCCAGCCTCCTATGTCAGTGAGGGTGCTGCAGCTCAACTTGCATAAAAGCAAGCTCGCGTCGGCGGAGCTCCTCATTGCCTTGGAGCTAGGGCCCGTCGACATTGCTTTGGTCCAGGAGCCATGGCTTGCCTCCGGCAATGCTGTGGCCGGCCTAAAGTCCTCCAATTACAATCTCTTCTACCCACCATCGGTAAGCAGGACCAGAACCGCCGTACTCGTACGAAAGGGCATCCATGCTTACCTTTTGTCTCATTACATCACTGATGACCTGACTGCTGTGATGCTAGAAAGCGAGGAAAAGCACCTTATGGTAGCTTCCTGCTATATGGCACACGACAGGCCAGCTCCACCGGAAGAGCTAAGGAGTCTGGTGGAGGATGCCAGCCCGGAAGACCAGCAACTTCTGGTTGGTACGGACGCCAATGCCCACCATAGCGTGTGGGGAAGCCCCGACATCAGCGACAGAGGTGAGTCACTTCTAGACTTCATACTATCAACTAACCTAGATGTAGCAAACGTAGGTGAGGAACACACCTTCGTAGGTCCCACCTCGTCTAACGTACTAGATCTAACACTCGTAACGGGAAAGAGTACTGTGGTATCTGGCTGGAGAGTCCTTGAAAGACCATCCTTCTCAGATCACAAGTACATTCAATTCAAGTGCGAATTTAAACACATAACTGTTAATAGAAACCCCCGGAACACAAACTGGGAAAAGTTTAAAAAAACAGTTACTTCGAAGCTCGCGACTCACCCGGGCACAATGAAATCACCGGAATACATAGAAACGTCCCTAGAGACCCTGTCCAAGGAACTACTGGATGCGTACCACGCATCATGCCCACCCTCGAGAACGAGAAAGAGAACCAGACCACTCTGGTAGAACCGGGACTGATCGCTTCAAAGAAATAACCTCAAAGAATTCTTCAAAATCGCCAAACAGGCGAACGAGGAGATAATCAATGAGGAGTACAAAACCCTACTCAGGGAGTACAAGAAGGAAATACGCAGGGCACAATGAAACTCGTGGAGGAACTTCTGCTCCAATATCGAGAAAGTCCCAGAAACGGCTAGACTTCGGAAGTTGCTATCAAAGCAACCTACCATACAGAGTCAGCTGAAACGAAACGATGGAAGGTGGACTGAGGGCAGTGAAGAAGTCCAGGTCCAGGTTACCAGGGTGCATTGAGGTTGCTGACGATAAAACGCATCAGGATCTAGCAACTGAGGAAAAGCATTCTCCAACAGTTCTCATATCGTCTAAGAGAGTCCACTTGGCTATAGACTCCTTTGCGGGTACAAAGGCACCTGGACTAGACAGTATATTTCCAGCCATGCTACAGGTGGCTCTCTGCTATATACTTAGCTTGCCTGAGCAAAGGCTATATCTCTATCCAATGGAGGACCTCGCCTTATATCACCTTATCGCTCTAAAATCCTTGGGTCTCATCTTTTATTTTTTTTTTTTTATTAGGTTCAACTATGAGCAGTTAAACTAACAAATTATAACGTAATATGAATATGACAAAACCATTTATTATGAGACTATGCATATTATCTTGACCCAATAGGACTAATTTATTGGATAAGTTGCCGCTATGGTCCAGCTCACATCAAGTTGTAGTCAGCCTATAGCCTATTAAGTTAAGCTTAATTAATCTTAGTTATTTGTTAGCAAAGATTTTACCTTAATAGAACTAGTGTCGAAGGAAAACAGATGGAAGCGGTATTGTAGTTACGGCAAAGACTACGGAAAGATTCATGGTCAGAGTAATTAGAAAGACAGAGTTGAAGAGGAAGCGGAAAGTAATGCCTTGTCGGGCGGGAAGGGACAGAAATGCTTATAAGGCTACTGAGGGCAGAGTATCAACCTCACCAGGAAGAAGTTTGTGAAGACAAAGAACTCCATGGAAAATCAAGGGCTTTCAAGAGAGCGGATATCGAGGAGCCGGAACCTACTGTTATAAGAAGGAAGATGTCTAGAGGGGTCCCTATTAAGGCCACGAAGTGAAAGAAGGATAAACTGTTTTTGAACGAACTGCGGAGACCAAACGCAGGAACCGTATTCAAGGATAAGCCGGACAAGGGATACATATAAAATTTTAGTGGTATAAGGGTCGGTGAACTCCTTAGACCATCTTTTGATAAAGCCCAGGATTCCTGGCTTAATTCGAAATAGCGGATATGTGCAAGTTATAACACAGATTAGGTACAAAGATAATTCCCAAGTCAGTAATTTTGTAAAGGCAGTTAAAGGAAAAGTTTTGGATATTGTAGTCAAAAAGGTAAGGCTTATTGCGATGGAACGTCATGACAACGTTACATTTGGAAATGTTAAGGGGAAAAATGTTTATTAAGCACCAGTTGTTGAGGGAGTCAAGATCAGATTGGAGACATAACGGGGACATGGGGTCGCTATAGGAGAAACATAACTTCACATCGTGCGCATACATAAGTACTCGGGAACGAGTGAAGACTTGGGGAAGATCATTGATGAACAAATTAAATAACTGAGGTCCAAGATGGCTACCTTGAGGTACCCCCGACGATACAGAAACAGGCTTAGAGAGAAAATTATTAAAAGAGACACGCTGAGATCGATTACAAAGGTATTAATCCAGAAAAGAAGTTTAGGCGGAAACCCTTGGAGAGATAATTTATAATTAAGCAGATTATGATTTACTGAATCAAAGGCTTTACTAAAGTCAGTGTAGACTACGTCAGTTTGAGACTGCTTAGCGAAACCCGCATGCACGAAGGTGGAGAGTTCCAGGAGGTTAGAAGAAATAGACAGAGGTTTTACAAATCCATGCTGCGATTCAGAGAATAAGGAACAACAAAAGTGTTGGAGCTGGGAAGTAAATATTTTTTCGAAGATTTTGCGAATGGCAGATAAATTGGAGATCCCACGGTAATTAGAAACATCCGATTTTATAAATGGGAATAATACATGAATCGTACCGCACCGCCTACCGTTCAGACGTGCTTTGTGACGTGCTCCGGCCCATGATCAGATTGTGAGACACCTGCAACAATACAGAACGCCAGCTGATGCGCAACAGATAACCAGACTAACCAGGCATTTGATACCAGACCGATACGGAAGGGCCACGGACGTATATCAGCAAATAAAAACACAGGTTGAAAACGCTGAAAACTGGAAGTTCTCGTGGAAAGTGAGTAAAAGTGCCTCTTGAGTGAAAATTGACGCGAGAGAAAACATAAGTCAGCAACAAAAACAAAGCCAGAGGTGGGTCTCATCAGCTGCTGCAGCGACGTGAGTGGACCAGACACGCAACGCAACTGCACCAAGCGCTGAAAGCTTGTCAAAGCTGTAGCATAACATGGATCGGAACCTGCATGCCGTAACGTAAGAAAAACAGAGTCCACAGCATACTTTCAGGCTTCAACAAAATAAAAAATTGTATAAATATAAAAAATAAAAAATTGTATAAATATAAAAGCTTAACATACAAAAAAGAGTAGAACCACAAAAATGTAACTAAACAGGACTCCTCCAGATGCAAAGCAGATGCAAATAACTACCGCACTTCATAATATGCCCCCAGCTTAGCAGACTGGAGCAAAGCAGCAAGGCCCGGAACCTAATTTTCAAAGGCCTAGAAGAGGAAGATGCCTCAAAGGAGGGAGTGGAAAAATTGCTACGAGAAACCCGAGTGCTCTACCAACGAAACAATAAGATAGGAGTGCTGGTGGAAATGGAGAATGCTTCGGCGATAAATGAGGTATTAAAAAATGGAAAAAAGCTAGCGGGTAGTTCAGTCTATATTGACAGAGATCTTAGCGAACAGCAGCAAGAAAACAAGCTGGCCCTAATGCAGTTGAAAAAGGAGCTGTTTTCAAAAATGACCAGATCTGTGTAGAGGGCAAATGGATGTCCTTTAACAACGCCTACGAGCTCACTTGCAAAGGAAAGCCAGCTAACCCGATTTAAAGGAACTGTATGGCGCTGCATTGGATGATACCGACCTTACTCACACGCGACTTCTCACAAAAGCCAGGGAATCAAAAAACTAGAATGGCAAATATGTACTCAAAAAAGCATACACATTAATATATTGTCATACAACAGGTTTAGCAAATAAGCTTATCTTTAGTCAATTTTTTAAATTTAAAAATACTTATCAAATATTTTTCCTATACGAAACATTTGTCGCCGAAAACATACAGCAGTACGAACCATACTTCCCAACTCATATTCTGTCATGGGAGTCAGCAGTAAGAACGGTAGCTACAGGAAGAGCAAGCGGTGGCCAACTTAGAGGCATCCACACAGACTTAGTCGCATCTGGATATTGCAGCTTTCACGACATCGGTGGATCGGTAAAAATCGTAAACGAGGACGAATACCTCATAATAATCGCAACCTACCTCAACTGCAATGGCTGGCAAGGCTATTATGATCAACGACATGATCCAAGAGTCCACGAGTTCTAGTGTAATGATCGTAGGTGACCTTAATGCTAGAATAAGAACACATCAATGCACCCCTGTGAGTAAAGACCACGCAGGAAAATTCGAAATGCTAATCTGGGAAGCAAAGGATCTTAAAATAGACACCAATGGCTAGAAGGTAATAGAGATGTGCGAGGACAACAGCTTCACAGTCCTTAACGGCAGAACACAAAGCGACGGGGACGGAAGTTACACCTTCATAAGAGGCCAAGAAGTGTCCACAATAGACTACTGTCTTATCAATGGCATGTGGCATAATCGCATTGAAGATATGCAAGTAGTGCCCGAAACTTTCTCGGACCTTCACGCACAACCCAATCCACACGACAACAAACTGCTCCCGAAACTGAAATGGAACGATAGGTACCGCCAGCAGTACAGAGCCCAACTCGAGCAGAAAAGCGAACGGCAAGACTGCCAACCCGAAGCCACTAATATTGAGACCCTAACAAACTGGATAAAGAAAGCGGCAGCCTGCATGCAAAAACCCGCCCACTATACAAGAAAGCAGCCATGGTTCGATTCTGAATGCCATCGGGCGAGACAAAGATCAATGATCACATTGAAACGGTCACTTCACACAGGCAATGAGGATGAGAAGCGGGAGTACCAAGAAGCCAACACAGCCTTCAAAACAATATGCAGAAAAAACGAGAAGGAACGTGTGAGTCGCTTCTGGGGACGCGACTCTACTTATACCCGTACTCAGTCAGTAAATACATTTTTGAGCATATGATTTTTTAGAATATTAGAATAAAACGAGAAGGAACGTGTGAGTCGCTTCTGGGGACGCGACTCTACTTATACTCAGTCAGTAAATACATTTTTGAGATATGACTTTTTAGAATTTTAGAAAAAAAAAGTTTTTACATTTTACATTTTTTTGCTACATCTGTTATCTACATCTACATTGCCTTTTTTGTGTATCGGGTAAATAATGCTTTGCCGAAAACTTTTGGGACATTCTCTGCATTCCAAATTGTGTTGAATACCTTCGTAAGGCAACAAATAAAATTTTCTGGTGCGTTTTTTAGGAATTCTGTTGGTATCCGGTCGATTCCGGGGGCTTTACAGTTTTTGCTCTTGTTCACTGCTGCCTTGACTTCCCACTGCGATATTTCCTGGTCTAGCTCTCTATTTACGGTGTATGGCAAAGCAAAATAGTGCTGTACCGCTTGGCTGTCCTGTAGGAGTAGATTTTTAAAATGCTGCGCTAAGCCGCCCGGTTCAACTCTAATTTGCAAGCTCCTGTTGATCCCATTCAACCTCCTGACAAACTCCCAGAAGCTTACTTCAAGCTCCATATTCCTATAGTGGTCGTACTTTTTATACCCGTACCCAAAAAAGAGTTAAGGGGTATATTAGATTTGTTGTAAAAGTGGATGTGTGCAACGCAGAGAAGGAAACGTTTCCGACCCCATAAAGTATATATATTCTTGATCAGCATCAATAGCCGAGTCGATATAGCCATGTCGTCTGTACGTCTGTCTGTCTGTCTGTCTTGTTGAGCGCCTAGATCTCAGAGACTATAAAAGCTAGTGCAACCAAATTTGAATTCCAGACTCATGTGATATCACACTGCTACAAGTGTATTTCAAAATTTCGCCCCGCCCCCTTCCGCCCCCACAAAGGACGAAAATCTGTGGCAGGCACATTTTTAAAGATACGATAAAACTAAAAACGCAGTAGCGTAGAGAATGCCCGAGACTGCCGAATCTGAATCAGATCGGATCATAATTATAGCCAGAATGAAGAAATTAATTTTCAGTTGCTTCCCCTGCCCCCTCCTTCCAACGACAACGCAACTCATTTTCCTTCTCGCTCGCACACTCTGCCGCGTTCAGTGCGCGAGCAACCCCTAGCGGTGGAGATGCAGAATATAAATGGTACATGTATAATCTACATGTTAGATGTAAAATATACATTGTAGATGTAGATGTAGATAGCAAATGTAGCTAAAAAATGTAAAATGTAAAATTTTTTTTTATTCTAAAATTCTAAAAAATTATAAGCTCAAAAATGTATATACTGACTGAGTACGGGTATAAGTAGAGTCGCGTCCCCAGAAGCGACTCACACGTTCCTTCTCGTTTTATTTACAATCTGTCTGTTTAAACAATAAGTAAATTGTATAATTCGGTCCTGACCGGAGGAGTACATATAGGAATGCAGAACGTCAAGATACTTAAATTAACAGAAATAACAGTTTTCCAATGAGCCCTGCTATTATATATAACATCTTTTCATCTTTTCAAAGGAGCATTGACAATGAGTCGCAAAGTTTTTGATTGGTAACGCTGATGTATCTCAATATTTGAGTTGCTAGCAGTTCCCCATAGCTGTATAGCGTAGGTCCAAACAGGCTTCAGTATGGATTTGTAGAGGCGAATTTTGTTTTCCAAAGTGGTTTCTGATTTTTGACTTATCAACCAGGACATTTTTAGTGTTTTAAGTCTGAGTTGTTGACATTTTGCTTTAATATGGTTTTTCCATGTTAATCTGCGGTCGAGATGCAAGCCGAGATACTTCACCCAGGTACTTTGTGGAATTGGTAAGTGTAACATTTGGGCAGCTACCTGTTCTTAATGAGAAAGTTATTTGGATGTTGGATGTTTGGAGCAACTTTTTGCTACCAACAGTGCTTTGAAAGCCTGTATAGCCTGAAACGCGGTAAAGATGGCCAGATTGAGCAGTTCAATCAATACACCCATTTGCATCCAACTGCCCGATGATCTGTTGGTAGGTCTGACAACTGCCATGTCTGGTTCGCCATTAGTGAATCAAATTCACGTTGCATCGCTGCGGACCACTGTGATGCATGAGTACTTTTCAATGCCTTTTCATAGGATAATGGAATCTTCACGTTGCTGGCAACCAGAGAACCAAGGATGTTGTACTCCTTTCTCGGGCGGCCAGGTTTGCCTGTTCGAATCAGTCTTGGTCTGCCAGGTCCAACACGAGGAACCGTATCATCTGAGTCTGCTTTCTCAGTTGCGCTCTCGTAGGCGTTAGAGTCGCTGCTACTGGTATTGTCGTCGACATAGCTTCCTCCATCGGTACTGTCATTCTCATCAGGGTCATCGCTTTCAACCTTCCTCAGCGTTTCCGTCAGTACCTTCCGACTTCATGGTAACTTCCTTCATAGGATAGTCGATTGCGACTGCATCCCTGTTGCCTTGGAGCTCGTTAAAGAGGACATCTCGCCTCTCAATCACCTGATGGGACACCGGATCATACAGTCGATAGCCTTTAGCTGCTACCGAATACCCAATCATGCGATATTCTTTGCCTTTTGGTTGAAGCTTACTCTTCCTTGGACCCTTGTCCAAGGGAACTGCAATGGGGCCAAAAACTTTTAGATGACCAACAAAAGGTTTCTTACCAGTCCACGCTTCCATAGGCGTCATACTGGTCAGCGGTGAAACTGTCAGCTGCCTCTCGATCCCATGGTTCTTCAAAAATTCATCAAAAGATTTGTTGACAAATTCACCGCCATTGTCGCTCCGGATACATTTAAGGTTTTTTCCCGTTTGCCGTTCAACCAGTGTTTTAAACTCGACAAACTTATTGAAGACTTCATCCTTCCGCCGTAGAAAGTACACAAATATAAGTCTTGATTTATCATCGATGAAGCTTAGAAAGTACTACGATCCAGCAAGTGATTGTGGGCCATGCATGAATTAATTCCAAAATGTCTTGCGCTCTGTTGGTGGATGCAACAGGAAATGGCTGCACATGAATCTTGCTGAGCATGCAAGTTTTACAATTCATACTTTCTGGGGAAAACCATATTTTCAATGCCACGCACCATTCCTTTGGTTTGTAAGTCTTTCATACTGAAGATATTCAAATGGCCATACCTTTCATGCCACAAGGCACCATCAGCCTTAATCGCAGCAAAACAGCTTTTTTGTGTTCCTTGAAGCATATATAAGTTTCCAACCTTGTTTGCCTTTATAATACAATCACCGTCCTGGACTACTTTAGTAGCTATTAATTATTAGTATTTACACAGAATAGTGAAAAAAGGTTTAAGGTCATCGAAGTCCTTTTACTGGCAAATGCTTGAAAAAAAAACTACCTCTAAACCATCACATCATAATCATTTCAAGGAGATGAAATACCTGTTTAAGGGTTGTTTTGAATCACAGCATGGAACCAATAGAATAAACAGGTACATTTTAAATAAGAGAGAGGAAAATGAGCATGAGTGAGAGGGAGGATCGAAGGATAAATTTTATTTGAGAGAGAGAGGATCGATATCCATTTGAGAAATGACCTTAATGACCTTAAACCTTTTTTTACTATTCTGTGTAAATTCCTTCTCTGTTTTGTATTCCTAGCACTGTCGTATAGTTGAGGGCCTATATAATAGCTACTCACAGCTATAAGCTATTACAGAAACTAGTAAACTGTATACAAAGATGGATAACACTACTCGACAAAATCGAACTTTTTTTTCCTCAAGGATCCAAACCGACTTTTCTGATAGATATGGGGATTTAAAATTTTTAAAGAATTATGGTTTTTTTTTCTATGGCAGAACTTTTTTTTTGAAGAATTTTTTGAAGTCTGGTATTTTTTTTAAAACTTTTTTCAGAGGTAGCGATAGTTTTTTCACATAACTTTAGTATCTTACGTCTGGTTGTAAAGAACTTTGCTATTTTGAAAAGATAATTAAAACAGCTAGAAGTTAAGCCCAAACACTTTGTGATTACAGCTTACCGTCTGGGAAATATAAAGCATTGAAATGAAAAAATGATGATTTTTGTGCGGTATTTTTTATTTTGTATTTTGACTTTAAAAACTCAGGAAAAGTCAAAAAAAATTATATCTTGTGTCCTCTATTTTTTTTGTGTATAGGTGCGTTAATTTGGCGTCGTTTAAGGTATCGCTCATTAAAATCTATGGAGAGACTTTGGAGCTAAAATTCGTTAACCAAACCTAAAATATGGAAAAAATGCACAAAAATACCTTTTTGAAGGCGGCGGGCCCAACTGCCAATTGGGACCAAAGCAAACGAAAAAGGGTTGTACATTTGGTACCTGTTCGCGTAGAGAAGAGCATTCATTACTCAAGAAAACTCTGGCCAAAACGGGAGGATAATTTGGAAAATTACAACACACAGAATTCAGCTCTCTTGAAGTTTAAAGACGTTATTTTACCACCATTACACATTAAGCTGGGACTAATGAAAAATTTTGTTAAAGCACTGGATAAGGAAGGTGAATCGACGAGTTACCTAAAAACTATTTTTCCACGTCTGTCGCTGGCAAAATTGAAAGAAGGAGTATTTGATGGCCTCCAAATTCGAAAACTACTAAAATATGATGGATTTGAAAATATTTTATCTACGAATGAAAAAGCAGCTTGGAACTCATTCCGAATGGTAGTAGCAAATTTTCTTGGCAACAGCAAGAGTGATGATTACGTTAATATCGTTCAAGACCTAATTGAGAATTATGAAAAAATTGGAGCCAACATGTCACTAAAAATCCATTTCCTACACTCCCACTTGGACTAGGGGACGTTAGTGATGAACACGGAGAGAGATTTCACCAACAATTAAAGGCTATGGAACTACGTTATCAAGGTGTTTGGAATGAAAACATGATAGGCGACTATGTGTGGACTCTCATAAGGGAATCTGATTGGAGTGACAAAGGAAGACAGCCAGAAAACTTAAATTATTTTATGAACAGTAACAAGCAGTAAAAAATAAAAAGTTTGTATATCCTTAGAATTGACTAAAAAGTCTAAAAATTACTGATTGTTGTATGGGTTAGGGAATGAAATTCTATATCTCAGGTATTTCTACTTTGGTTTCATTGAAATATGAATAGGTAGAAGCGACATACGTCTAATTTGTGTAAAAATAAAGGTCAACATTTGACCTGAGCAGGTACCCATACCTCAGATTGGGCACAACGAAAGAAAGATCCAATTTGTGTGGACCTGCACTTGTGAGATTATATAGGAAACATTTGACCTGAACATATATCCTACCTCAGATTGGGTATAACGAAAAAAGTAACTGTCAACAACATTTAATACCAAAGGAACGCGAACAGGTACCAAATGTACAACCCTTTTTCGTTTGCTTTGGTCCCAATTGGCAGTTGGGCCCGCCGCCTTCAAAAAGGTATTTTTTGTGCATTTTTTCCATATTTTAGGTTTGGTTAACGAATTTTAGCTCCAAAGTCTCTCCATAGATTTTAATGAGCGATACCAAACGACGCCAAATTAACGCACCTATACACAAAAAAATAGAGGACACAAGATATAATTTTTTTCGACTTTTCCTGAGTTTTTAAAGTCAAAATTTCGTAAAAAATACCGCACAAAAATCATCATTTTTGCATTTCAATGCTTTATATTTCCCAGACGGTAAGCTGTAATCACAAAGTGTTTGGGCTTTACTTCTAGCTGTTTTAATTATCTTTTCAAAATAGCAAAGTTCTTTACAACCAGACGTAAGATACTAAAGTTATGTGAAAAAAACTATCGCTACCTCTGAAAAAAGCTTAAAAAAAAAAAAACCAGATTTAAAAATTCTTCAAAAAAAGTTCTGCCATAGAAAAAAAAAAATATCATCAAACCATTTCTAAGCCCCAAATCTTTAATAAAAAGTTGGTTTTGTTCCTTGAGGAAAAATCGTGTTGACTAGTGTAACCTAGAGATCATTTTTATTGAGTCGCAACCGGAGGAAGCCATAGATCTGGTTTCTCAACCAGACTCAACCAAAAATATCTCGAGAGGAATTGGACTCCTATCAATGAGATTCAATGGGATGATGATAGTGAGGATGATGACCTAATGATTGCATCGCTATACGTTTTTGCGGAATATGTTGGCGAGGACTCCATGATTGAAACGCAATTCGTTTTCCCGGATTATGACCATATTTTCAGTTTGATCGATGATCAAGGGAACGACTCGAAGATCTATTTCGGGACGAAGATGACGCTGAGACTGAGATAATAGCAGCGGTAGAAAGAATTGAGGCTGAATTTTATGTATAATAAGAATATTCGATGCATTTTTTCAATATATAATCTATACATATAATAAATATAATACTACATTTAAAAATATTTTATTTTCAATGTTTCCCTTACTTTTGATTGGGTGAATTTCACTTTCTCTTATTACCTGTTACATCCCCAAGATAATCATAGGTTTCGTTTGAAACCGGCTTTCCAAGAGAAGATTACGCAAAAAGAACAAGTGAATTTAAGGTAGCATACAGGTACTATTGAATGTATTTATTGGTTGAATTTTACATTCTATTATAACAGGAATACTTATGGAAAGTCATTTACATTTAAAGAAATGTATAGATTAATTTATTTCTTAGTATTTAATATTTCATTTATTTGCTTTAATTCTTTGTTATGCTTTAATAAAATATACATATTGAAGTCAAATTTTAACCAAAACATCTTAGGTCCAGGACATAAGTAACATCGATAAAATGATGATTTTGACTGAATAACTGAAGTTGTGAATTTTTAGGGTGTGATATGTAGAGTCCTTCGTTTTATTTAAAGAACTATGACTGTTTATTTAAAGGTTTATAGCTTATTCGACTTAATTTGAACAGAGTATTTTCGTTCGGCGATACGTTGCCACTCTTTTCTCACGTTGCAACTGAGTTCGTCTCCTATCGATATCTTCCGGCAGAGACAGAGGATTAATGGTGTTCCCGCTTCTGGTGTTCCTTGGCAATACCCTATCACTACCGCATCCCACATTCGGCCCTCCTGACGCCGGATTCGACCCGAATTCTTTCATATATTCAGCAACGGTCGATGTTTTGAACGGCCCTTCGCCTTCTCCGACCCTTTCAACTTCGTATCGACCATGACTATTAACTTTGACTATTTTATATGGCCCTAGGTACTTGCCCTTCAATTTTAAGCCAGTCCCATACTGGGCGCGCTTAATGGCTACCAACTCATTGATCTTATACTTCTTCTCTACCTTTCTTTTGGCATCGAAAGCTCGCTTATTCTCAGCTTGCATATTCTGAATATTCTCTCTTGCTTCCTTTCTCAAGCTGTCACGCTCATCGTCTAATTCTGAAATCAGACAGTCCTGTATCAATTCTCTGAGCTGCACATTACCTGAAACACGCATATCTAAGCCAGTTAGCAGTTAAAATGGCGAAACTTTGGTACTCCTCGGTTCGGTATTATTTATAATCTGTTGTATCTTCCCTACATGCCTTTACCAGCATCCTGGACTTTCATGACTTACTTTAGATAGCATTGGGACAACAATTTTATGGATACGCTCGACCTGTCCATTTCCCCTAGGTACGCCTGTTGCAATTAGCAAATGTTGAACCTTCTCCCGACCGCAGTACGCCTTAAACAGATGCGAAGTGAACGCAGCTCCGCGATCTGAAACGATCCTGTACGGGTTTCCAAAGCAAACAGCCTGACGCTCCAAACAAGTAATAACTTCTTCAACCCCTGTACTTCGAGTAGGATACAACCACACGTACTTAGAAAAGCCATCTACAATCACGAAAAGGTCATTATATCGTTTTTTGTTTAGCTCCATCGGGCCAACATGATCAATATGTTAGGTGACCAGCGGCTTATCCCCCTTGTCTATCGGTGTGAGGAATCCTTCTTGCCTACCTGCCTTTGCATTTACCAGAATGCACTCTACACAACTGTCAACTACTCGCGCTACTTTCTCCTTGAGCTTGGGAATATAATATGACTTCTCGATCAAGTCTTGAGTCTTTTTACAAGAAAAGTGACCTTGCTGGTGGTTGATCTTAATGATTTCATTTTCCATGAGCGAAGGTACAACCAATAACTCCTTATTGGGATCTTGGAACAGAACTTGGTTCAATACGTAGAAATCTTTATACCCTTTGGACTCGACAACACTTTTGACCACCTGCTTTAGAACTGGTCCACTAATCAACGCTCTCTTCAACTCCTCGAATGCTGCTAAATGTTTCTGCTGAAATTCAAACTTCATCTCTTTACGCAATAAGTCTGACAGCGGCTTGGCAATTACAGCGTATCCTTCCACAAACCTACGAAAGTATGACGTCAATCCTAGAAATCTTTGTATTCCCTTCTTATCGCGTGGAATCGGAAAATTAACAACGGCTTGAGTTTTCTCATCACCTGGTTTGATAGTACCCTTTTCAACGACATATCCCAAGAAATTTACCTTCCTCTTCAATACCTGACACTTACTCCAATTTATACGTAAGCCATTTCTCTCTGCTACTTCTAAAACTCATTTCAATTTCAGCACGCCCTCTTCGATACTCTTACTTGCAATGATCACGTCATCCATGTATACAACCGCATCCTCATTCTTGATTAAATCACGCATGACCGCCATGATAAACCTCGTAAACACTGCCGGAGAGTTCGTGATACCGAAAGGTACAAACAGAAATTCATACTGTCCATTCTGAGTTACGAACGATGTATACTTTTGGGATTCTGGCGAAACAGGAACGTGAAAGAACCGATTTGTCAAATCTAGGGTCGTGAAAACCTCTCCGCCTTGCAGTTTCTCCATCACGCAATCCATATGAGCTGCTGGGAAGTTATCCCGGACAATCTTCGCATTTAATTTGCGATAATCGCAATACAAACGCTTTTTCCCGTTATTTTTGTTTATAAGAACCACTGGCGAAGCAAACTCGGATGTACTAGGCTTTATAATGCCTTCCTCTAGCCATTCTTGAACATGATTGTCGACAATTTTTTGCTCGCAATATGCTAAACGTCGCGGATGTTGAAATACAGGCAATTCATCAGTCAACAAGAGCTTCACCTCTGCTGGCGAACTGAGATTTCTCTTCGGCTTGTAGTTCTCGATCATGAACTTCACTTCAGATGCGACCTTCTGACTCAAATGATCCAACTCTACCACAGACTTTACATGATAGTCTTCCATGCTTAACATGCAAAGGCTCTCAAACTCGCTCCTCAACTGCACACAAGAACTCTGCCCTAGCTGACCATCATCTGTTCCTAATTCCGCTCTTTTTCCGGCACAACGAACCCTTGGCGAAAATATAGTGCCATTCTTGGTAACCATCATATCGACGTTGTCCAGGATAGTTGTGCCCAAAATTGCATCAAACTTCATGTCGCCATCAGGAATAACATGAAACTCGACTAACATGTCAATCCCATCGATATTGACCTTTGCTCCGAAACTTCCAAAAGTCAGCACCTGACTTTCACCGATCCCTGTCAAAACTTTCTGGCGACCTATCAGACTGCCAATGCCTACCCCTAGTTTCCAAAACACACTCCTACGCATCAAACACAACTCAGCTCCTGTATCCACAAGTCCCTTAAACACTGTATTCATGCAAATTACTGATTTCAGCTCAAGACTCGAAGAAAATGGGGCCCCCGATGGTTTTGAAGCGACTTTTTTGTCCTAAACTACGTTTATTTCTCTGCCTGTCTTAACTTGCATTTGACCATTACACTGGGCTGCTCGGTGTCCTGGCTGATCACATTTAAAGCACTTCTCTCTCACAGGACAATCTCTCTTCATGTGTGACGAGTCTCCGCACCTGAAACATTTCCTAACTGATCCAGGTACCACTTCCTTTGAAATCTCGTTCCCAGTCTTACTGCTCTGCCCACCATACTTTATCGGCTGCTTAGAAGAACCACGAGATTTTTGATATGCCTCAATTTGTAGCTTTAGATCTTTTAAGTTTCTGGACTGGTACAAAATGACTTTGTTTGACCTTGTATCTGGGATACCCTCTATAAAATACTCGATCAAACTCTCTTCTTCCAACTGAATCGGCTTGGCTATCTCCATTAGAGCATACAGGAATTCCTGCAAAGATTCACCCTTATGCTGCTGACGTTTTCCCAACCTACGATGAACTTCTGCTGAGGACAGCTTGACTCCAAACTCTTCCAACAAAGCAGTTTTCAAACTTTCCCAATCCTTTATGTTTCTCTGGCTACGCACAAACATTTTCGCTGCTCCACACAGCAACTGTTTTTCATACACGAATACCTGTAGCTTTTTCCACTCAACTGTAGCTGCACAATCTTCCAACTCTCCTATCCATTGATCGATATCTGGAGACTTCGGTCCGGAAAACTGAGTAACACTGCCCTCGACATCTTTAAGAGTGAACCACGATCTACCCTGCCTCTCAACTCCTAGTCCTTGATGCCAACCTGCTCTGTTTTGCTGATTAATAGCAGTTGCCGCGGATTCCACCGATATGTTGTCTTCACCATCATCCTCCGTCTCTGACTCACCGTCGACATTTCCTTCATAGTGTGTCAATAATCTCAGTTGCAATTCCTCTTTTAATCCAGTCGTACTCAATTGCAACTCCGACAACTTCCGACGCAACTCTTCAACTCGCAATGCCAAGATCTCGCTTCTCTCCATTTTACAAATTTAACCTGCAGGAAATTTAGTGAAATACAATGTCAAATGATTGTTTAAATCTAGTTATTCCCCACAAAATGTAAATATAATAACAGCCCTGTCTACTGTACCGATACTTTCCAACACAGCTTATTTTTTAGCAATCGATAACAATGTTAACCCTTCAAGCCTCTTTCTACAATACAACCTTACGATACCAAACTTTCTGGCAACACTCCGTCACCAGTCTTGAGTATCTCTCCGTCCCGCTCTCTCTCGACGATGCTTCCTGCCGTCCCGCTCTCTCTCGACAATATTAGCTTCCGTCCCGCTCTCTCTCGACGATGTTAGCTGCCGTCCTGCTCTCTCTTGTGTACGCCGCTCTGTGTAGCTTCACACACGCTTTGAAGACTTGCAAACTCAACTGGAACCTTCTGGTCGTCTTCGTCTGTTGCAAAAATCCGTGCACCAGCCTTGAGCCTACACGTTCTTGCACACAAGCTCCGATGACGCCACCAGATCCAATATCTTGCTCTCTGCCGCCGTCCCGCTCTCTCCTGTGTACACCGCTCTCTGTAGCGTCACACACGCTCTGTCGACGATCTCCTTCTGAGCACTGTCCTGTTCCCAGACTCTCTCCACGATCCGCTGCTTTTTTACTTTTCCGCTCTTGACCAGCACCTTGTGTATGGGTGAGTCGCCGCTCCTCGCTGCCTTTTGCGCTTCCCCTTGCCACGTTGTTTGCAATTGCGCGTCTCTATGATGAAATTCTTGCCGCCTCGCTGTGTCTCTGTCGCACTCCCGCCGATTTGCTTATGACGACTTTCCGACCTCTCCAGCCTTTCCTTTGCGAATTGTTCTAGAATTTCACGTTCTTATCCGAAAACTCAAACTTTGTCGAATGGTAGGCTATAATCCTGGTTGAGCCCCCAAATTTGTGGAGTCCTTCATTTTATTTAAAGACTGTTTATTCGACTTAATTTTAACAGAGTATTTTCGTTGTGTCTTGTTCGAGATTTCGGCAGCGAATGAAGAAGGGCGATACGTTGCCACTCTTTTCTCACGTTGCAACTGAGTTCGTCTCCTATTGATATCTTAGGGCAGAGACAGAGGATTAATGGTGTTCCCGCTTCTGGTGTTCCTTGGCACTACCCTATCACTATCGCATCCCACAGATATTTCAGTCCATTGCGGGAACTTAACGATGTTTTAAAATAACACAGCACGCAATGAAATGCTCTCATTCCGAATTGAAAATAAACTAAATTATCTTAAGAACATGAAGTTATTATATAGGTTTTCAAGTGGTTTCATTTCACTATATTTATATATTGCATCATGTTGACTGTTACATATAAAGACATACATGTAAGTATAATATTTTTGAAAATCATATAATAAAGTGGTATAGATTCAACAACCAAACAGATTGAAGACATCTGGCTTTTAAAGCATTAGAACCATTTACTTATTATTACTCAACTGCCAATCAGCATAGATATTTTTTATATCAAATTTTCCTAACGAGAGTATAAAAGATCATGCTATCTTGGTTAAATAATTTAGTATACAACAGTGTCTTTTTTGAATAGTTTATATTCCTATAATGGTATGTAAACAACTTATTGTTATTTATTTTTTTTTTGTATATAAAAGGATAAACTCTTAATAAAATATATACACAGGCTTTCCTGGAAATACTTAACGAGATAAAGCCGGTGCTTGGATACGAGCCCCGACCACTAATAATTCGTACGGCAAGCACTTTTACCCGTATGCAATGTTTAAAAGACGATATTTTCAATACTAATGTAGATAAAACATGCGAACTTATTTATTCTCTTAACCTTAGAAAAAAAGTTTTGTTGTTCTTCAACAGTAACAATAATAACAAAACTTTCTTTGAATGCTTTGCTTAACTGATAGAAAAATATGACCACTAATTATTCGTACGATGCGTTAAATATTAGCTGTTTGATTCAAAATATCATTTTTTTATACCCGTACTCAAAAAAGAGTTAAGGGGTATATTTGATTTGTGGTAAAAGTTGATGTGTGTAACGCAGAGAAGGAAAATTTTCCGACCCCATAAAGTATATATATTCTTGATCAGCATCAATAGCCGAGTCGATAGAGCCATGTCTGTCTGTCCGTCCGTCCGTCTTGTTGAGCGCCTGGATCTCAGAGACTATAAGAGTTAGGGTAACCAAAGTTGGTTTCCAGACTCATGTGATATCACACTGCTACAAGTGTATTTCTCAATTTCGCCACGCCCCCTTCCGCCCCCACAAAGGACGAAAATCTGTGGCAGGCACAATTTTTAAGATACGATAAAAATAAAAACGCAGTATCGTAGAGAATGCCCATATCTACCAGATTGCTGAACATGAATCAGATCAGATCATAATAATAGCCAGAATGAAGAAATTAATTTTCTGTAGGTTCCCCCGCCTCCACCAGCCAGAGACTTGATACTCTATCTCCTTCTCGCTCGCACACTCTGCCGCGTTCAGTGCGCGAGCAACCCCTAGCGGAGGAGATGTAGAATCTAAATGGTACATGTATAATCTACATGTTAGATGTCAAATATACATTGTAGATGTAGATGTAGATAACAGATGTAGCAACAAAATGTAAAATGTAAAATTTTTTTTTTAATTCTAAAATTCTAAAAAATTATATGCTCAAAAATCTATATACTGACTGAGTACGGGTATAAGTAGAGTCGCATCACCAGAAGCGACTCACACGTTCCTTCTCGTTTATATTAATATTGTATAACATATCCTTTGGCCTCTACAACACACTTACATCGCTTTGGCATAGATTTTAATAAATTCTGGCATTGTTCTTTTGAAATAGAGTCCCACATCGTTTGCAGTTTTATTTTTAGGTCAGAAAGTGTTCTTTGAGGCTCATTTTTTAGGTTTCTTTTCATTATTCCCCATATATTCTCGATTGGGCTTAGATCCGGGCTATTTGATGGCCAATCTAAGACCCCAATTTCCTTATACTGCAGCCATGATTTGGTTCGTTCGGCATCCTGCTGAAATTTAAGATATTGAGTATGTAACATAGATAATCACTATACATACATTATAGAATTTATGTCCAATATCTCGCAACTGCAGGCGCGTCCATTCTCCCTTCACACTTTTTCCAATTTTATCAGACCACTCAGAGGTTAAATTTCTCAAACTTTGGCGACGATCAGCCTTCACAATTGTGGCCAGGGCTCTTTTGTCACGAGATGTTATTGCCGATTTTCGGCCTCTATTTGCGATATTATTTTCAATATATATATATTCAATATATTCAATATTCCCATTTTTCTTAAAATTGGTTACAATACCGTGAATGGACGACATAGCCAGATTTAATTCCTTGGCTATTTCACCAAAAGTGTTCCCCGATTTATAATAATCTGTAACTAAACTTCTTATTTCGTTGCAAATCGGATAACCAAGTGCTATCGTTGCTAAACTTTGACTAATTTTAAGCCGTTACACATTTCTTTCATTCTGCATTGTATGACTGATTCCAGATTATGACTAGATAGTGACTATGTTAAACTGTTTGCTTTTTTTATACCCGTACTCAAAAAAGAGTTAAGGGGTATATTAGATTTGTGGGAAAAGTGGATGTGTGTAACACAGAGAAGGAAAATTTTCCGACCCCATAAAGTATATATATTCTTGATCAGCATCAATAGCCGAGTCGATAGAGCCATGTCTGTCTGTCCGTCTGTCCGTCTTGTTTGACGCCTGGTTCTCAGAGACTATAAGAGTTAGGGCAACCAAATTTGGTTTCAAGACTCATGTGATATCACACTGCTACAAGTGTATTTCAAAATTTCGCCCCGCCCCCTTCCGCCCCCACAAAGGACGAAAATCTGTGGCAGGCACAATTTTAAAGATACGATAAAACTAAAAACGCAGTATCGTAGAGAATGCCCATATCTACCAGATTGACGAATATGAATCCGATCGGATAATAATTATAGCCAGAATGAAGAAATTAATTTTCAGTTGCTTCACCCGCCCCCTCCTGCAAGACAAACACCACTCATTCTCTCTCTCGCTCGCACACTCTGCCGCATTCAGTGCGCGAGCAACCCCTAGCGGAGGAGATATAGAATCTAAATGGTACATCTATAATCTACATGTTAGATGTAAAATATACATTGTAGATGTAGATGTAGATAACAGATGTAGCAAAAAAAATGTAAAATGTAAAATTTTTTTTTTTTCTAAAATTCTAAAAAATCATATCTCAAAAATGTATTTACTGACTGAGTACGGGTATAAGTAGAGTCGCGTCCCCAGAAGCGACTCACACGTTCCTTCTCGTTGTTATTATTGTTGTTGTTGAAGTACAAAAAAACGTTTTTTTTCTGAGGTTAAGAGAATAAATAAGTTCGCATGTTTTATCTACATTAGTATTGAAAATATCGTCTGTTAAACATTGCATACGGGTAAAAGGGCTTGCCGTACGAATTAATAGTGGTCGGGGCTCGTACACCAAGGTTGAGGATCTATGTATAGGATTTGAGTACGAGATCATTGGATGTAAACTCAAAAAAACATCATTTGGAATTAAAGTAGTCCTTTATTTAACTGATAAGGACAACAAGCATCTTTGGATATTTTTACCAAAAAGTTATGTAGCAAAATTTTCCTCAAAAACGACCTTTAAGATGTTAAAGGAGCATGGAATTTCACATCCTATATATAAAGGAAAAGAGATGACTAGGTATAGCACTGCCCAATTCCGATTTATATGTAAAGAAGAAATAAATAATTAAATAGAATACTTCTTATATATGTCAGAGAACAAGAGACAACTATACATTTAAATAATAAACGAGAAGGAACGTGTGAGTCGCTTCTGGGGACGCGACTCTACTTATACCCGTACTCAGTCAGTATACTACATTTTTGAGCATATAATTTTTAGAATTTTAGAATTTAACAACAAATGTTACATATTACATTTTAGTGCTACATCTGTTATCTACATCTACATCTACAATGTATATTTTACATCTAACATGTAGATTATAGATGTACCATTCAGATTCTACATTTCCTCTGCTAGGGTTGCTCGCGCACTGAACGCGGCAGAGTGTGCGAGCGAGAGAGAGAATGAGTTGTGTTTGTCTTGCAGGAGGGGGCGGGGGAAGCAGCTGAAAATTAATTTCTTCATTCTGGCTATATTTATGATCCGATCTGATTCATATTCGGCAATCTGGTAGATATGGGCATTCTCTACGATACTGCGTTTTTAGTTTTATCGTATCTTTAAAATTGTGCCTGCCACAGATTTTCGTCCTTTGTGGGGGCGGAAGGGGGCGGGGCGAAATTTTGAAATACACTTGTAGCAGTGTGATATCACATGAGTCTTGAAACCAAATTTGGTTGCCCTAACTCTTATAGTCTCTGAGAACCAGGCGTCAAACAAGACGGACAGACGGACAGACGGACAGACGGACAGACAGACATGGCTCTATCGACTCGGCTATTGATGCTGATCAAGAATATATATACTTTATGGGGTCGGAAAATTTTCCTTCTCTGTGTTACACACATCCACTTTTACCACAAATCTAATATACCCCTTAACTCTTTTTTGAGTACGGGTATAAAAAGGGAATATATGGTTTTAAATAAACATATGTGAATATACATAGGTAAAAAGAGATGAATAGATATGGCACTGCTTATTTACAATATATACATAAGTTTAAAAGAACAACATCGTGGATATAAAGGACCAGGCTCTTTAAACCAACATCAGTATTCGATTCAAGAAGCCAGTTGAAGCATGTACGCCAAGCAGGTTAAACTATTCCTTATTCAATTCGAAGAGATGATCTTCGAGGAACAGCTGAAAACGCTGGAAAACCTAATGATAATTTTGGAGGATCTGGAGGAAAAGGAGCTCCATTACTCAAAGTTCGGCGTTCACAATAAGCTGTGCCCCTGGAGTGATGAAGATGCTACCGATGGACCTGATACATGCCTATGTCATACATTACCGGCAAAGAAAGCTCAAGCTGTAGACTTAATGATAAAATATTATAATTTAAATAAGCGAATGAATCCCAGTTCAAAACATCAATAAATATTTACTATAAAACAATATTATGTTTTTTATTTAAAAAATTTTTCTTAAACATTTTTATTATTAGCTTATCATTATAACTAAAATCATTTTTCTTAAATTGTTTTAAAAAACAATTTAATGTTTTATTGTTGCACCTAAAAATTCCATAAAGACTACAGTAATGACCACATGTACTTGAAAAATATCCTTGCAGTGGTTGTTTATTAAATGTAAACTTCATTGAATTTTTATACCCGTACTCAAAAAAGAGTTAAGGGGTATATTAGATTTGTGGTAAAAGTTGTTGTGTGTAACGTAGAGAAGGAAAATTTTCCGACCCCATAAAGTATATATATTCTTGATCAGCATCAATAGCCGAGTCGATAGAGCCATGTCTGTATGTCCGTCTGTCCGTCTTGTTTGACGCCTGGATCTCAGAGACTATAGGAGCTAGGGCAACCAAATTTGGTTTCCAGACTCATGTGATATCACACTGCTACAAGTGTATTTCAAAATTTCGCCCCGCCCCCTTCCGCCCCCACAAAGGACGAAAATCTGTGGCAGGCACATTTTTAAAGATACGATAAAACTAAAAACGCAGTATCGTAGAGAATGACCATATCTACCAGATTGCTGAATATGAATCAGATCGGATCATAATTATAGCCAGAATGAAGAAATTAATTTTCAGTTGCTTCCCCCGCCCCCTCCGGCAAGACAAACACAACTCATTCTCTCTCTCGCTCGCACACTCTGCCGCGTTCAGTGCGCGAGCAACCCCTAGCGGAGGAGATATAGAATATAAATGGTACATCTATAATCTACATTTTAGATGTAAAATATACATTGTAGATGTAGATAACAAATGTAGCAAAAAAATGTAAAATGTAAAATTTTTTTTTTTTTCTAAAATTCTAAAAAATCATATCTCAAAAATGTATTTACTGACTGAGTACGGGTATAAGTAGAGTCGCGTCCCCAGAAGCGACTCACACGTTCCTTCTCGTTTAATGCTTGGAAAGCAAATTATTGATTTGAAATGTGTTCATTTTTACAATAGGACCCGAATTTCTATGTTTATCAATATCAATCATTGAGTCATATTCACAGTATACCAAACAAGTAACTGCTTCAGTAAGAGGTTCCGAAAATCGTCCTTCAATTCGAATGGCTCCTTGAGAAATTAAGTTTGAGCAAACAGTTGAATTATAATGGTCTGCAGCTAAGTCAAATGCTAATATAAAACTATTTTTATCAAACATTTCCTTTGTAATTTTCAAGCCTCGATCATAGTGTTTTATTCCACTTGATCTGAATAGCATATTATAACCTCTAGAGCTTTGTGCATTTTCAGAGTTCGAGAAATCAAACTCAAGAGCCTGCGATGGTACTTGCACACCATTAACCAATAGATTAAAGCGTTGAATTTTAAAATGTTCGAAGTTGAAGGGATTCAAAGCTCGATTAGCGGAGGAGATGTAGAATCTAAATGGTACATGTATAATCTACATGTTAGATGTCAAATATGCATTGTAGATGTAGATGTAGATAACAGATGTAGCAACAAAATGTAAAATGTAAAATTTTTTTTTTAATTCTAAAATTCTAAAAAATTATATGCTCAAAAATCTATATACTGACTGAGTACGGGTATAAGTAGAGTCGCATCACCAGAAGCGACTCACACGTTCCTTCTCGTTTATATTAATATTGTATAACATATCCTTTGGCCTCTACAACACACTTACATCGCTTTGGCATAGATTTTAATAAATTCTGGCATTGTTCTTTTGAAATAGAGTCCCACATCGTTTGCAGTTTTATTTTTAGGTCAGAAAGTGTTCTTTGAGGCTCATTTTTTAGGTTTCTTTTCATTATTCCCCATATATTCTCGATTGGGCTTAGGTCCGGGCTATTTGATGGCCAATCTAAGACCCCAATTTCCTTATACTGCAGCCATGATTTGGTTCGTTCGGCATCCTGCTGAAATTTAAGATATTGAGTATGTAACATAGATAATCACTATACATACATTATAGAATTTATGTCCAATATCTCGCAACTGCAGGCGCGTCCATTCTCCCTTCACACTTTTTCCAATTTTATCAGACCACTCAGAGGTTAAATTTCTCAAACTTTGGCGACGATCAGCCTTCACAATTGTGGCCAGGGCTCTTTTGTCACGAGATGTTATTGCCGATTTTCGGCCTCTATTTGCGATATTATTTTCAATATATATATATTCAATATATTCAATATTCCCATTTTTCTTAAAATTGGTTACAATACCGTGAATGGACGACATAGCCAGATTTAATTCCTTGGCTATTTCACCAAAAGTGTTCCCCGATTTATAATAATCTGTAACTAAACTTCTTATTTCGTTGCAAATCGGATAACCAAGTGCTATCGTTGCTAAACTTTGACTAATTTTAAGCCGTTACACATTTCTTTCATTCTGCATTGTATGACTGATTCCAGATTATGACTAGATAGTGACTATGTTACACTGTTTGCTTTTTTTTTATCTTCTTTCAATTCTAAGCAAAGCTAGCGCATCGTACGAATAATTAATGGTCATATTTTTCTTATCAGTTAAGCAAAGCATTCAAAGAAATTTTTATACCCGTACTCAAAAAAGAGTTAAGGGGTATATTAAATTTGTGGTAAAAGTGGTTGTGTGTAACGTAGAGAAGGAAAATTTTCCGACCCCATAAAGTATATATATTCTTGATCAGCATCAATAGCCGAGTCGATAGAGCCATGTCTGTCTGTCCGTCTGTCCGTCTTGTTTGACGCCTGGATCTCAGAGACTATAAGAGCTAGGGCAACCAAATTTGTTTTCAAGACTCATGTGATATCACACTGCTACAAGTGTATTTCAAAATTTCGCCCCGCCCCCTTCCGCCCCCACAAAGGACGAAAATCTGTGGCAGGCACAATTTTAAAGATACGGTAAAACTAAAAAAGCAGTATCGTAGAGAATGACCATATCTACCAGATTGCTGAACATGAATCAGATCGGATCATAATTATACCCAGAATGAAGAAATTAATTTTCAGTTGCTTCCCCCGCCCCCTCCTGCAAGACAAACACAACTCATTCTCTCTCTCGCTCGCACACTCTGCCGCGTTCAGTGCGCGTGCAACCCCTAGCGGAGGAGATGCAGAATATAAATGGTACATCTATAATCTACATTTTAGATGTAAAATATACATTGTAGATGTAGATGTAGATAACAGATGTAGCAAAAAAATGTAAAATGTAAAATTTTTTTTTTTTTTTCTAAAATTCTAAAAAATCATATCTCAAAAATGTATTTACTGACTGAGTACGGGTATAAGTAGAGTCGCGTCCCCAGAAGCGACTCACACGTTCCTTCTCGTTTAATGCTTGGAAAGCAAATTATTGATTTGAAATGTGTTCATTTTTACAATAGGACCCGAATATTTCTATGTTTATCAATATCAATCATTGAGTCATATTCACAGTATACCAAACAAGTAACTGCTTCAGTAAGAGGTTCCGAAAATCGTCCTTCAATTCGAATGGCTCCTTGAGAAATTAAGTTTGAGCAAACAGTTGAATTATAATGGTCTGCAGCTAAGTCAAATGCTAATATAAAACTATTTTTATCAAACATTTCCTTTGTAATTTTCAAGCCTCGATCATAGTGTTTTATTCCACTTGATCTGAATAGCATATTATAACCTCTAGAGCTTTGTGCATTTTCAGAGTTCGAGAAATCAAACTCAAGAGCTTGCGATGGTACTTGCACACCATTAACCAATAGATTAAAGCGTTGAATTTTAAAATGTTCGAAGTTGAAGGGATTCAAAGCTCGATTGCCAGAATATGATTTGTTTTTTACCATGCAAAAAGCCAAAAAATTAGGAATCTGTCCAATAACTGCGTTGTCAATTGATAATGTATTATTTCCTGGGTATATTGTAAATGATTTTACTTGGGCTTTGCTATATGGATAAATAGCATTTTAGTTTGTAAAACATGATGATGAGCCAATAAAATGATTGGATTAATAGTTATGTGGTTAATGAGGAGTTGTGCATCCAATATCTTAAGATTTGATTCAGTTTCAGATTCCATTAAATAAAATGCTTGTTCAGTCGCATATTTATGCAGTAATTAATATTACATAATATACACTTGCCGGCAAAAATCCTCCAGCTGAACCCTCCCAGAGGGTGCCGGCTGGGCAATGGGCACTGCATTATCCCGGATCGGGTAATGCACTGTCGCTTGCTCTGTCCGGGGTAATGCAGTGTCTAGCCAAGGCCAGGTCCAGGTCCTCCCGACCAAAAATTGGGGGAACTGAACCATGGCCGTGGCTGGAGGTGCCTGGCGGGTAGGCATAAAACACTAGGGGGTGGTTCCCCCGATAAACATTAACCACGTATGGACCTTCGGGCCTAATATGGAGCGGACAGAAGGTCAAGCACGGGTTGGGATGTCAACCCAAACGTCGGTGGAAAGCGTGACTGCTACCACCGGCGGGCACGGGGAGGAGCAATCCTCTCTGCGTGTCGCCAGCGGTCACACCTCGGATATGGCGGGAGCAGGCCATATCAGTTGCAATGCTACTGCCACAAAACGGACTCACTCCAAGCTGAGCCGCACAGGTGCCTTAGTCGAGACAGACTCGGACCTGGAGAGCGTGCTCTCGGTCAGCAAGACGGAGGAAGAAAGCCTTCTCCGCTCGCCTGAACCAGGTTCCAGCTCCCTGCGTAGGGAAGGGCCGAAGCGTTCTAGGGAGGGGATAAAGGCTAAGGCCCAATATAGGGAGGCGCTTAAAATCCGAAGCCGGCTCCAAGGCAGAGAAGACATCTCCCAAGAGGAGAAGTCCAAGCTAGCCTGGGCCGAGCAGAAGGTAGAGGAGGGCCGCCTACACTTCGCACAGATGCCGCAAATGAAAGCGTCGAAGGGGGAATTTGCCAACAAGGTGGAGGAGATTCTCGTCACCAAAAGGCAACGCTCGACCGAGAGCGCCAGCAAGGACACTCCGGCGAGCAAGCGGCAACGCGGGCCCAAGGGGGTGGGACCTCCACCCAAAACGGCAAAGACCCCCAAACACAAGGCGAAGGTCAATGAGGTGACCAAACGACACCTGATCGTGGCACTCATTGATCGGAGCGATGAGAATGGCAAGATGACGGAGGCGCGGTAGAAGATGGTGCACGCGCAACTCGTGGAGTCACTATTCGGAAGAATGGAGGAGGACCCAACAGCCCCCATGCCCACGTTCGATGGTGCTGGGTGGCTTAACGGGGTCAAAATACTGAAATGTATGGACGACCCCACACTCAAGTGGCTGACGCAAACGGTCTGCCAAATGGAGGCGTTGTGGGAGGGGGCCAGACTGCAGGTTGTGGACAGGGAGTTAATCCCGTCCATACCAAAGGCGAAGGTACTCTTCCCCATCGCAATCCAAGGAGACCGTGCGCTGAGGCTGCTACAGCGGCAGAACCCAGACGTGCCAACGGCGAACTGGAGAATCCTGCACATTGGGAGCCCACTACCCAACGGGGCCCAGAGTGCGATCCTCCAGATCAGCAAGGAGGCAGAGGACCTGCTGTACCCCAGATTCGGGAAGATGGCGTGGGGCATGGGTAGCGTATACCTCCGCCTCAAAAAGCGCCACCCCGAAGACAAAGACACGCACACCCTGCAGGCAGGCGAGGTGGAGAAGGACCTCGGTCTGGAGTCCATCGTGGAGGCCGCTCAGGGTATTGCGCTGGATGACTCCGAAGAGGAGGAGGACGGTGACCTGACAATAATAGTCAACCCGTCGAGTGTAGGTGAGCCAGCCTCTCATGTCAGTGAGGGTGCTGCAGCTCAACCTACATAAGAGCATAAGAGCATAAGAGCATTGCCTTGGAGCAAGGGCCCGTCGACATTGCTTTGGTCCAGGAGCCATGGCTTGCCTCCGGCAATGCTGTGGCCGGCCTAAAGTCCTCCAATTACAATCTCTTCTACCCACCATCGGTAAGCAGGACCAGAACCGCCGTACTCGTACGAAAGGGCATCCATGCTTACCTTTTGTCTCATTACATCACTGATGACCTGACTGCTGTGATGCTAGAAAGCGAGGAAAAGCACCTTATGGTAGCTTCCTGCTATATGGCACACGACAGGCCAGCTCCACCGGAAGAGCTAAGGAGTCTGGTGGCGGATGCCAGCACGGAAGACCAGCAACTTCTGGTTGGTACGGACGCCAATGCCCACCATAGCGTGTGGGGAAGCCCCGACATCAGCGACAGAGGTGAGTCACTTCTAGACTTCATACTATCAACTAACCTAGATGTAGCAAACGTAGGGGAGGAACACACCTTCGTAGGTCCCACCTCTTCTAACGTACTAGATCTAACACTCGTAACGGGAAAGAGTACCTTGGTATCTGGCTGGAGAGTCCTTGAAAGACCATCCTTCTCAGACCACAAGTACATTCAATTCAAGTGCGAATTTAAACACTCTCCGAAGATAACTGTTTATAGAAACCCCCGGAACACAAACTGGGAAAAGTTTAAAAAAACAGTTACTTCGAAGCTCGCGACTCGCCCGGGCACAGTGAAATCCCCGGAAGACATAGAAACGTCCCTAGAGACCCTGTCCAAGGAACTACTGGATGCGTACCACGCATCATGCCCACCATCGAGAACGAAAAAGAGGACCAAACCACTCTGGTGGAACCGGGACCTATCGCTTCAAAGAAACAACCTCAAAGAATTCTTCAAAATCGCCAAACAGGCGAACGAGGAGATAATCAATGAGGAATACAAAACCCTAACTCAGGGAGTACAAGAAGGAAATACGCAGGGCACAAAGAAACTGCTCCAATATCGAGAAAGTCCCAGAAACGGCTAGACTTCGGAAGCTGCTATCAAAGCAACCTACCATACAGAGTCAGCTGAAGCGAGAAGATGGACAGTGGACTGAGGGCAGTGAAGAAGCCCTAACAGCACTAATGGAAGCTCACTTCCCAGGATGCACCGAGGTTGCTGACGCTACAACGCATCAGGACCTAGCAACTGAGGAAGAGCATCCCCCAACAGGTCTCATATCGTCTAAGAAAATCCACTGGGCTATAGACTCCTTTGCGGGTACAAAAGCACCTGAACTAGACGGTATATTCCCAGCCATGCTACAGGTGACCAAAGACGTGATCACCCCATGGCTCTCTGCAATATACTCAGCTTGCCTGAGCACAGGCTATATCCCTATCCAATGGAGGACCTCAAGGATTGTCTTCCTTCCAAAGGCAGGAAAGTGCAGCCATATGAGCCCCAAGGATTATAGACCGATAAGCCTCACCTCCTTTCTACTTAAAACACTAGAAAAGCTGCTGGATCTACACATCAGGAACGATGTAGGGAGACTGATGTCAACCAACCAGCATGCCTACACCAAAGGGAAATCGGTAGAGACGGCACTGCACTCGCTAGTAGCCACCATCGAGAGGACCCTCCATAATAAAAAGTATGCTCTAGGAGTGTTCGTAGACATATCCGGAGCATTCAACAACGTCACTACGAACGCTATTATGGACCGCCTAGTAGCGACCAACACACATCCCGCAATCAACCTCTGGATAAAGAACCTTCTAAGTTGCAGACGGGTGCAATCAGAGTGGGGCACCGCTTCCATGGTGAGGGGGCGCATAGAGGCACACCACAAGGTGGGGTCCTGTCGCCCCTCCTGTGGAACCTGGTGGTCGATGACTTAATAAAGAGATTCGAGAGGAGAGCCCCAAAAATAACAGCCTATGCAGATGACATAAGCATAATTATTACGGGAGTATGTCCATCGACCCTCAGCTCCATAATGGAATCAACACTCAGGGAGATATGTGAGTGGGCAGGAAAAGTAGGACTCAGTATCAACGCGGACAAGACGGACCTCATCCTCTTTACCAAGAGATACAAGGTACCGGCATGGATCCCCCGAAAATTGAAAAACCAGGCTGACCCCGAAAACACAAGTCAAATACCTCGGCATAGTACTGGACAGCAAGCTGGCATGGAGACCCAATGTAGTGGAAAGGGTGAAGAAGGCCACCATTGCGCTATACGCATCCAAGAAGATGCTTAGCAGCACATGGGGCCTGTCACCTGCTCTAATGCACTGGATCTACATCTCGGTGGTGCGACCGACTCTGCTGTACGGAGTCTTAGTGTGGTGGCAAGCGACAGAAAACAAGACGTACAATAAGCTTATGGAAAGGACCCAGCGGCAGGAACTGCTCTGCATTACGGGGGCGCTGAGGTCAACCCCAACAAAAGCTCTCGAAACCATAATCGGAATCGAGCCCCTGGACATCCACGCTCAACTGATTGCAGCAAAGGCGGCACAACGCCTAGTAGCATCAGGAAACATGTCTCTACAGGGATTCGGGCACAGCTCAATTGGCCGAGTCATGACCAGTATATCTGACTGCATTATCCCCAAAAGTTGCCTGGACGTAAACACAACCTCATTTATGGGACCCGACGACTGGAAAAGGGGGTCGGGACCAGACTCAACACCTCAAAATTTACACCGACGGCTCCAAGATGGAAGGAGCAGTAGGAGCGGGCATATATTGTACAGACCCTGAGATAAGGCTGTCCTATAAGCTACCGGGCCAATGCAGCATATTCCAGGCGGAAGTCTACGCCATACGGAAAGCGGCGGAGGCGGCTCAGTCCATCGATCGTTCACACGGCGTGATAAACCTGTTCGTGGACAGCCAGGCGGCGATAAGATCCATGCAGTCGTCCGCGGTCAGTTCCAGAAACGTCCTGGCGAGCAGGGAAGCATTAGACTACCTAAGCACGACAAAGTCAGTGCGGATCTACTGGATTCCCAGCCACCAAGGCATCGATGGCAACGAGATGGCGGACGGTCTGGCTAAGGACGGCGTCGGGCTGGCAAACGACAGAACTGAGAACGTGCCTGTCTCCCTTAGAACGCTCCAAAGCGATTTAGAGAAACGGGCCGACACACAGGCAAGAAGCAGGTGGAGCAGAACCACCACCTGCAGAACCTCAAAAACCATGTGCAAGGAGCGCAATAGGAAACTCAGCCACTACATACTGCACCTCCCACGGAAGGACTTCAGAATGTTGGTGGGAATACTCACAGGTCACTGTCTGGCCGCGGCACATGCTGTCAAACTAGGCATCACCAACAGTGGCAACTGCAGGAAATGCGAGGAATCCGGGGCAACTGAAACCCTGGAACATCTCATCTGCAACTGCCCTGCTCTCTCAAGGGCTAGGAGAATATACCTGGGCGCCCCGGTACTGGCATCACTGGAAGATGCCTCGAAGAGGACGCCAGGGAAACTGCTAGCCTTTGCTAAAAACACTTCGATCCTCAAGGACTTAAAAAGCTCGTAAATATACTCGAAAGGTTCATACACCCCCATCCGGACAACTAAGGGCCATATTGGCCTATGCGTGGCCCCGTGAGGGCCGTCTGGGTTAACCTAACCTAACCTAAAATACACTTGTAGCAGTGTGATATCACATGAGTCTTGAAACCAAATTTGGTTGCCCTAACTCTTATAGTCTCTGAGAACCAGGCGTCAAACAAGACGGACAGACGGACAGACAGACATGGCTCTATCGACTCGGCTATTGATGCTGATCAAGAATATATATACTTTATGGGGTCGGAAAATTTTCCTTCTCTGTGTTACACACATCCACTTTTACCACAAATCTAATATACCCCTTAACTCTTTTTTGAGTACGGTTATAAAAATGTATTTACTGACTGAGTACGGGTATAAGTAGAGTCGCGTCCCCAGAAGCGACTCACACGTTCCTTCTCGTTTCTTAATAATTTTGAAAATTCTTTCTTCTGAGGATATTGACCATCTGAATCAAAAAATTCAGCTGAATTTTTGCTTTCAAAGTAAAAAGCAACCCAATGAGTTCCTGCATTTGGTGACGATCCTGTGTCTTTAAAAAACTTTTTTGTTTTTATACCCGTACTCAAAAAAGAGTTAAGGGGTATATTAGATTTGTGGGAAAAGTGGATGTGTGTAACACAGAGAAGGAAAATTTTCCGACCCCATAAAGTATATATATTCTTGATCAGCATCAATAGCCGAGTCGATAGAGCCATGTCTGTCTGTCCGTCCGTCCGTCTTGTTGAGCGCCTGGATCTCAGAGACTATAAGAGTTAGGGTAACCAAATTTGGTTTCAAGACTCATGTGATATCACACTGCTACAAGTGTATTTCAATGCCCCCCCTTCCGCCCCCACAAACGACGAAAATCTGTGGCAGGCACATTTTTAAAGATACGATAAAACTAAAAACGCAGTATCGTAGAGAATGACCATATCTACCAGATTGCTGAATATGAATCTGATCGGATCATAATTATAGCCAGAATGAAGAAATTAATTTTCTGTTTGGTTTCCCCCCTCCTCCAGCCAGAGACACGATACTCATTCTCTTCTCGCATTCACTCTGCCACGTTCAGTGCGCGAGCACTTAGTCGGAGGAGATGTAGAATCTAAATGGTACATCTATAATCTACATGTTAGATGTAAAATATACATTGTAGATGTAGATGTAGATAACAGATGTAGCAAAAAAATGTAAAATGTAAAATTTTTTTTTTAATTCTAAAATTCTAAAAAATCATATCCTCAAAAATGAATACCGACTGAGTACGGGTATAAGTAGAGTCGCGTCCCCAGAAGCGACTCACACGTTCCTTCTCGTTGAGATCTGATTTTTTAGAATTTTAGAAAAAAAAAAAATTTTACATCTTACATATTTTTGCTACATCTCTTATCTACATCTACAATGTATATTTTACATCTAACATGTAGATTATAGATGTACCATTTATATTCTGCATCTCCTCCGCTAGGGGTTTCTCGCGCACTGAACGCGGCAGAGTGTGCGAGCGAGAGAGAGAATGAGTAGTGTTTTTCTTGCTGGAGGGGGCGGGGGAAGCAACTGAAAATTAATTTCTTCATTCTGGGTATAATTATGATCCGATCTGATTCATGTTCAGCAATCTGGTAGATATGGTCATTCTCTACGATACTGCGTTTTTAGTTTTATCGTATCTTTAAAAATGTGCCTGCCACAGATTTTCGTCGTTTGTGGGGGCGGAAGGGGGCGGGGCGAAATTTTGAAATACACTTGTAGCAGTGTGATATCACATGAGTCTTGAAACCAAATTTGATTGCCCTAGCTCTTATAGTCTCTGAGATCCAGGCGTCAAACAAGACGGACAGACGGACAGACAGACATGGCTCTATCGATTCGGCTATTGATGCTGATCAAGAATATATATACTTTATGGGGTCGGAAAATTTTCCTTCTCTACGTTACACACAACCACTTTTACCCACAAATCTAATATACCCCTTAACTTTTTTGAGTACGGGTATAAAAATTCAATGAAGTTTACATTTAATAAACAACCACTGCAAGGATATTTTTCAAGTACATGTGGTCATTACTGTAGTCTTTATGGAATTTTTAGGTGCAACAATAAAACATTACCAAGAGGACCAAACCACTCTGGTGGAACCGGGACCTATCGCTTCAAAGAAACAACCTCAAAGAATTCTTCAAAATCGCCAAACAGGCGAACGAGGAGATAATCAATGAGGAATACAAAACCGTACTCAGGGAGTACAAGAAGGAAATACGCAGGGCACAAAGAAACTCGTGGAGGAACTTCTGCTCCAATATCGAGAAAGTCCCAGAAACGGCTAGACTTCGGAAGCTGCTATCAAAGCAACCTACCATACAGAGTCAGCTGAAGCGAGAAGATGGACAGTGGACTGAGGGCAGTGAAGAAGCCCTAACAGCACTAATGGAAGCTCACTTCCCAGGATGCACCGAGATTGCTGACGCTACAACGCATCAGGACCTTGCAACTGAGGAAGAGCATCCCCCAACAGGTCTCATATCGTCTAAGAAAATCCACTGGGCTATAGACTCCTTTGCGGGTACAAAAGCACCTGAACTAGACGGTATATTCCCAGCCATGCTACAGGTGACCAAAGACGTGATCACCCCATGGCTCTCTGCAATATACTCAGCTTGCCTGAGCACAGGCTATATCCCTATCCAATGGAGGACCTCAAGGATTGTCTTCCTTCCAAAGGCAGGAAAGTGCAGCCATATGAGCCCCAAGGATTATAGACCGATAAGCCTCACCTCCTTTCTACTTAAAACACTAGAAAAGCTGCTGGATCTACACATCAGGAACGATGTAGGAGACTGATGTCAACCAACCAGCATGCCTACACCAAAGGGAAATCGGTAGAGACGGCACTGCACTCGCTAGTAGCCACCATCGAGAGGACCCTCCATAATAAAAAGTATGCTCTAGGAGTGTTCGTAGACATATCCGGAGCATTCAACAACGTCACTACGAACGCTATTATGGACCGCCTAGTAGCGACCAACACACATCCCGCAATCAACCTCTGGATAAAGAACCTTCTAAGTTGCAGACGGGTGCAATCAGAGTGGGGCACCGCTTCCATGGTGAGGGGGGCGCATAGAGGCACACCACAAGGTGGGGTCCTGTCGCCCCTCCTGTGGAACCTGGTGGTCGATGACTTAATAAAGAGATTCGAGAGGAGAGCCCCAAAAATAACAGCCTATGCAGATGACATAAGCATAATTATTACGGGAGTATGTCCATCGACCCTCAGCTCCATAATGGAATCAACACTCAGGGAGATATGTGAGTGGGCAGGAAAAGTAGGACTCAGTATCAACGCGGACAAGACGGACCTCATCCTCTTTACCAAGAGATACAAGGTACCGGCATGGATCCCCCCGAAAATTGAAAAAACCAGGCTGACCCCGAAAACACAAGTCAAATACCTCGGCATAGTACTGGACAGCAAGCTGGCGTGGAGACCCAATGTAGTGGAAAGGGTGAAGAAGGCCACCATTGCGCTATACGCATCCAAGAAGATGCTTAGCAGCACATGGGGCCTGTCACCTGCTCTAATGCACTGGATCTACATCTCGGTGGTGCGACCGACTCTGCTGTACGGAGTCTTAGTGTGGAGGCAAGCGACAGAAAAGAAGACGTACAATAAGCTTATGGAAAGGACCCAGCGGCAGGAACTGCTCTGCATTACGGGGGCGCTGAGGTCAACCCCAACAAAAGCTCTCGAAACCATAATCGGAATCGAGCCCCTGGACATCCACGCTCAACTGATTGCAGCAAAGGCGGCACAACGCCTAGTAGCATCAGGAAACATGTCTCTACAGGGATTCGGGCACAGCTCAATTGGCCGAGTCATGACCAGTATATCTGACTGCATTATCCCCAAAAGTTGCCTGGACGTAAACACAACCTCATTTATGGGACCCGACGACTGGAAAAGGGGTCGGGACCAGACTCAACACCTCAAAATTTACACCGACGGCTCCAAGATGGAAGGAGCAGTAGGAGCGGGCATATATTGTACAGACCCTGAGATAAGGCTGTCCTATAAGCTACCGGGCCAATGCAGCATATTCCAGGCGGAAGTCTACGCCATACGGAAAGCGGCGGAGGCGGCTCAGTCCATCGATCGTTCACACGGCGTGATAAACCTGTTCGTGGACAGCCAGGCGGCGATAAGATCCATGCAGTCGTCCGCGGTCAGTTCCAGAAACGTCCTGGCGAGCAGGGAAGCATTAGACTACCTAAGCACGACAAAGTCAGTGCGGATCTACTGGATTCCCAGCCACCAAGGCATCGATGGCAACGAGATGGCGGACGGTCTGGCTAAGGACGGCGTCGGGCTCCAAAGCGATTTAGAGAAACGGGCCGACACACAGGCAAGAAGCAGGTGGAGCAGAACCACCACCTGCAGAACCTCAAAAACCATGTGCAAGGAGCGCAATAGGAAACTCAGCCACTACATACTGCACCTTCCACGGAAGGACTTCAGAATGTTGGTGGGAATACTCACAGGTCACTGTCTGGCCGCGGCACATGCTGTCAAACTAGGCATCACCAACAGTGGCAACTGCAGGAAATGCGAGGAATCCGGGGCAACTGAAACCCTGGAACATCTCATCTGCAACTGCCCTGCTCTCTCAAGGGCTAGGAGAATATACCTGGGCGCCCCGGTACTGGCATCACTGGAAGATGCCTCGAAGAGGACGCCAGGGAAACTGCTAGCCTTTGCTAAAAACACTTCGATCCTCAAGGACTTAAAAAGCTCGTAAATATACTCGAAAGGTTCATACACCCCCATCCGGACAACTAAGGGCCATATTGGCCTATGCGTGGCCCCGTGAGGGCCGTCTGGGTTAACCTAACCTAACCTAATATACACTTGTCGAATAAGTCAGGTCGACCCATGTAACGGGAGACATAATAACAAACGACAAATAATTGTAGCTGAGTCAACAATAACCGCTTCTGCAGCAATTTCTGCCAACGATGCGATCGCTCGTCAGAGGGCAAAAACACTGGTGCAATTGCTGACTATCACAATTGCCCAATAACACAATATCATATTAAATCCAAATTAATTCACTATTAATTCCAATTCCCTTTTACCATATTCTTACTAGACTCAGCACTTTCTGTACCTTTTGTTACCTATAAATAGAAATTAAGTTTGTTGAATAAAATCAGTATCAGAAACAGTACCATCACTGCCTGTTCACTCATTCTCTACAACTGCAATCAACAGAGGCTGTCGCCGTGTCTTCAGACCCTCATTTGATCGACGTAGGAAACCCTCTCCGCAGTTCAACTGGTTCAAGTTCTAGTTGCGACGACAAATTTGTAGACGGTTTATGTACCGTATGCATACCAAAACACACACACAAACAAACATTAACAATGCTGTTTTTTCAATGTTAAAAGTTATTCTTAAATCAACATTATTTATAAGCAGTTTTGGTTGATTAAATATATCTCCATTAACTTTTTCAAAAAGTTCAACCTTATTACTGTTTTGAAAAATATTTTTAAGCAAAACGGATCCATCGGTATTAACTTATCTACCAGTTATAATTTACCATAGTTAGGATAATAACCTTGAGTGGTTAAGTGACTTTCAGTGGCGTCACTACCATAGTTTAAAATCGTTTGCAAATACGTTCTATAATGATAGTTATTATCACTCTGAGAAACCAATATATTATTTAAATATACAGACGAACTTCTGAATATTGAATGTAAAATATTATTCACTACTCCAACATTGTCTCCTTCAATGCTGCCATTATCATTTTTTCTTAGTTGTACAACAAGTCTTAAGTAAACACTTGAAAGATCTCGATATGTTTCACCATTTCCTAAACAAACGAATTCAATTGAAGAGGCACTGTCCAATGAAGCTATGGGATTGTATGAAACTTTTCTGTTCTCAGAATAGAGCTTTGTGTGGGATGTGGTTCAAACAGATCCAGTTCGCTTTTCATACATTCGATATGAGTGGACATTTTGAATTAGAAAAAATGTCTTTTATAGTTAATTTCTTTGTGGATTTTTCCTTTTTGGTCTCGACTGCGTATGTTTGCGCTTAGATGATAAATGAGATTGTTTCTTCCTAGGTCTTCTCTTTTTATTCTTTTTACCGTCACCAATTTGGAATCGTGTAAACTTATTAATGGCTTTATTTGAGAGATTTTGCAATGCAATTTTACTTTGTTCTTGGATAATGTTTCTTAGAGGTTTTCGGCCAAACTCATTTATTACAGCTTTTCCAGTCTCAGAAGCTTGCTTTTTTAAAAGCATTTATCCCCGACAGAAATAGTGGTTTAATGTAATTAAAAAGACCACTAAAAAATTTCCAACTCCTCTACCTTGCTACTCTGATTAAATTTCAATCCTTACAGCATTATTTATAACATTTCTTTTCGTTTTTTAAAGTGAAGAGTTACAAAAATTGGAACTGATGATGATTCAAATGGAACTTTATATCCTTGGGAATCGGTAATTAAGATTGAAATTTCCTTTGGTGACCATATTTCAAGGGGATAATATTCAACATTTTTGAATTGTATAAGCTGTTCTTTTCCATTAGAATGCAATACTCGAAAACATCGAGGTCTTTTGTTTTCAACACACCTAGGTTTGATAATGTCAGTATAAATAAAAATCAATCCATTTTCAAATTTTTCTGTCTCTATTGATCCATTTTTATATCTAAAGGTTTCTCCATTTACTAAGCTAATAACGAATTCTGTTGCTTGTTCAGGGATATTCTCAGAGATGCTTTTTATACATTTATTAAGATATAAGTCTGTAATTCCTACTTCCCATTCATCATTCATGTTTTCAGGAATATTTAAATTGTTTGTAAATGCGCACTTAACGTTATCCTGATAAACATTTAACGAATCATTACTGAGTAATGTCACGAAAAACTCTGTTACATACGCCATTTTTAGTTTAATGATATTTGTGGTTCATTAATTATATGAAAACCAATTAATTTTGTTTTTTCCCTATTTGCACTGGTTCTCTGATTCTAACAGACCTACTAAACTTTTCCCGACCATTTACGTATTTCAAGTCTTGAAATGGATATGGTTCACTTTTATACCTCTTAAGTTTTACTCTTTGCTTTCGCTGCTTATCAGTAGGCTTCACTTGAGTCAATGAGGGTTTTTTTGCTGTATGAGTTTCTAAAAATGAAGTATCCTTAACTTTAATAAACGTAAAAAGCTGAGCTGAAAGACTTTTCAGACTTCAAATCTTCACCATCGCTGTCGATAGGTGAATCAGGAAGCTTATTATCGATAGAGAGTTCCTTTTTAAGGTATCATTTTTTTTTTGTGAAGAATAGAAGTGTTAGGCTTTACATCTAACCAAACTGAATCGTCTTGCGTTTGTATTTCAATGCTTTGGGATGAAAGAGGGGGATGCCTAGGTCTTATATCCATTGTCTTATTTCATTTTTTATTTTGATAGTAACACAGATCTTGACGTATTTTGATCCATTTATTAAAGTCACTAGTTTTATTATCATATAAAATAGGTAAAAATGTAATATTAATTAAATCATTTTCCTTTTCACTATTTATCAATTTTTGATATTCATTCGGATGCATTAAATTAATTGATGCTTATTTCTAATCATTGTTTAATATTTTTCCAAAAATACCCGAAAGCCATGAACTGATTAGAATTGGTAAAAATCCTCCCTTTTGGATGAGAACTTTTCTCTTGGAATTTATTGAACGTTTTGGACATGAAATATAACGTAATGCATTTTTATACTTTTTTTAGAGCATATAGTTGCGTTTTTGATATCTTATGATTTCCCTGTAATGTATTCAACACTATCTCCACTAATGCGTTTACCAACTCAATATCACAATTACCTATTATTGCATTTCGAAGTTTATTATTTGCCCTTTTGAGCACATACAATAAATGTTTGTTCGCGGAATTAAAAATATCTGTTCGAAATCTCAGGAGATCATTTATTCCCTGAGTAAGAACAATTAGTAAATAACCATGCGGTTCATCTGTCACCTCCTTATATATTCTGAAGAGCTCCTGAGAATTTTCAGGGTAAATTTGTCTTGCTAAGCACTGAAATTGTAGTTTATCTCTAGGATTCTTGAACGTAACGATGTATTTTGTGTTTAGTGAAATATATCGAGTATGCGGTGATTTATGAAATATATTTTGTGTAACTTCTATTACAGACAAATTCCTGTGGTGCGATCCTTTCGTGAATAGCTCACATACATTTTTATTAAATGCACCCATCATCAAGTCATCTAATATTAAAAGAATGGGTCCGTTATCTTCATTTCAATTGTTTCTGGAACTCCTTTATGGTATTCTATGCTATTGAAATTTGGTTTAGCATGCTCCTCTCCATAACACCAAAGTATTCGATCAATTGAAATGTTTAGTAAGTCATTCCTTTTGTTTATTAAATTTTCTAAAAACGTTGTCTTACCAGACCCTGAAGGCCCGCAAACTGGCATCGTAAAAGGATGTATAAATTGTTTAAACATTTTTAATATTGATCATGTATAAATTTTTTCTGTCATTTAATATAATTTAATTAGGTTTTTCCTGATCGCGTTTTTTGTGACAGTTTTTTTCAAAATGAGTATCAGATCCGCAATAATTACAATAAACGACTTGGGTGTATCCTTTTTTGCGTGGATCATTTTCAAACAAACGCTTAAATGTATCCATTTAAACAACTAGTTTAGTCCAATGCTTAATACATACTGAAATTCTGTACATATGAGTCACCATTACAGTATACATTATAATTTGAATTTTCCAAGATAACAAAGAGCTTAAATAAATTATTTAGAGCGCATCTAAGAGGCACTTTTTTGTGAATTCTACAGTTGGTAAAAAAATTTGGATAGAAGGTCAGACTTTTTCCAATATCGATATCAATAATGTTATTTGTTAAATACTTAGATAAAAACTTCTTCTTAATTTCACCACGTACAATGACAGTGCTAAATTTGTTTAGTGGCGAAAGTATTTCACCAAAACTTAAATATGATATTTCACCATCTGACCATTCCAATCCATTTATGGTTTGATGATGAATGTTTTGTTGTTTAATAATTTCATTATCCAATTCATTTAGGTGATATGGTGGTTTGAAATGAAAGAAGTTTGGAGTTACTGTTCCGGTTTGCATAAACGCTAATTCCTTAATAAAAGTTGTTTGTTATTTCCAAAGAGATATTGAAAATCAACTATAAGGCTTGATTTCCTTTCGATTGTGTTCATGTTGGTTTGAGATTTTGTAAGAAACTGGAATGAGTCGGTGATAGCTATCCCCTTTATATACAGCTCAATTCAGTCATAGTTCTTAGTTTAACAAAAGCATTCAACCCTAATGGACACGCTTCAATCAAAAGGAATTAGGTCGACTAGAAAGAAGCAGGATCACGAAGTCATTTTCGGACTCGAATATTATGTGATACATAATTTAAAGTTAAAGTGTTTTCAACTTCAAGAAAATTCACTCCAATGATCTGGATGCAGCAAAGCAAAAACAATTTCGTTGGCTTAGATAAAGATGAATGGATGCAATTGGTTACATACAAGGAGTATATTCAATTAAAACTTGATCAGTACGATTTCTTAATGCCTGATACAATTATAGACCATCCATTATTGGCTACTATTAAATGTAATTTTAGATTTCGAAAATCTGATAAGCAGTATATTTTTATAATAAATCAGTTTGGAAATAAAATTGAATTTGATAGTGAGTCCTGGAGATCATTTTTAAGATTAGGCATTTTTATACCCTGTAACGAACCGGTTTGGTCCGCCTTGTGTGCACTTGGCGTACTCAGCGGCCGGTGGGTTCGCTGCAACGAATTTGGGTGTTGCCCGGGGGGACAAAGCAGAAAGACTTGGTTGTCTTCTTTACACACGAGTTCTTTATTAGTATCTTAGCAAGTACGCTTAAGGACGAAAACTTAGTCTATTCTTTGGTTTAGCACTGGGATCACTGTCACGTTTGCTCCTTCTCGCCCACTCGCCGTTCCTCGGGATCCCCAAGCGTGGCACTGTCGGCTCTGAGAACTGGTACGACAACGACTCTTAGCGCTAAGCCCAAGTCCGCCGTACTCAGTTCGCACACGACACGTTCGCTCTCACTGGATCCTTCCGTTGCGCGAGCGGTACAGTCGTCGGCGTTATTTTCCATCGGCTCGTCCGATGCTCTCCACCTGCTTCGTAACGGGACCCAACCGGTGGCGTGATCGCATGGCCATAAATGGTCATGCGCTGGACCACTGCCGGCCCGATCCCACTATCCCGCCTCTCTTCTGCCTTCCACTTGCTTCGCAACGGGACCCAGCTGGTGGCGTGATCGCATGTCCATAAAAGGTCATGCGCTGGACCACTGCCGGCCCGATCCCATTGTCCCGCCTCTCTTCCGCGCTCCTTTACTCTCCCTGGTAGCGCCCTCCGATCGCGGCTCTCTACGTTGCCCCTCCCTTGGGCGAGCCCCTCCCAGGCAATTCGCCGTTATCCGGTTATCCGGCCACCCGGATAGATCTTAACCCCTTATGGTCCATGCGTGTGAGGACATCATTCCTAACACTTCCCCCTTTCTTCCCCAACGAAAGATTCCCCTCTGCGACCTCTCGTAAACCCGGCCGTTAAAGTTTGAATTTCAACGGCCGCCCGCGCCTTTACACCGGGCGTGTTCTGGCGCCCTCTGCTGGCCCAGGCACGTTCTGGCGCCCTCTGCTGGACCGGGCGCGTTCTGACGCGCCCCCTGCCGGGCTTACCTGATGGGGTGCTGCCGGATCGGTGAAACGCGCACGCGCGTGCGACTATCACAGGGCTGCATACCGGCCATCGATATGACGTAGGGATGATTTCCTGTCCCACTCGATATCACTCTCTTGGCCGCGTGCGTACTCCACTTCCGCAACGAGGAATTTGTTAATGGACGATGGTAAGTGCCTTTACACTCTTCTACATCGACCATCTCTCTCACTTCCCATCCTTTAGACCCCGGCACGGATTGCTCGCCTTCACCAGCGCATTGACCACCGTGCGGCATCGGCAGCCCCATTCATCTCGGCCGTGTCTCGTCGGCCTCTGCCGCCGCTCTGCCAACGTCTCGCGGTGGCCTCCCTTCTTCCCCTGTAAGTCCGCTTCCCGTTTGTGTTCTCCTTTTATTTTCCTTTTTTTTATTAATCTCTGTTTTTTTACCAAGCCCCAGATTCTCCGGCAGACCTCCTGGTGGTCCCGGGACACCGTTACCCGGTACCGGACCCTCCGTCGTTCACCAGACGCTTGATGCGCCTCGAGGTGAACCGCGTTCGAGCCAGGACGCGCTCCACCGCCCCTGGCCACTCCTCCCGTCTCAACGGCCGCCAGCGTGGGCCCTCCGCCCTCGCTGTGCCTGCGGCCACGACGCCTGGCGCTGCATGGGCGCCCGCGGTCTCTCCCGCTCCTCCGGACACGACACCTGCCGCTCCGGCCTTGGATTGGCGCGCCTGGCTTCCGGCGCGGGCCACTGCCACGGACCCCGCTCCCATGGCTCAGGTGAGCAAACTCCCGCCGTGCTCGCGGCTGGCTCCGCTGCCGCCTTCGCTGCCGTCGTCGCTGCGCTTGCCGTCGCTGGCTCCGCTGCCGCCATCGCCTCTGCCGCTGCGCTCGCCGTTGCTGGCTCCGCTGCCTTTGCCGCCGCCGACTCTGCCGCTGCGCCCGGCGCTGCTGGTTCCGCTGCCGTCGCGCTTGGCGTCGCTGGCTCCTCTGGCCGCCGACTCTGCCACCGCCGTCGCCTCTGCGGGTTCCATCGTGGGCTCCGCTGCTGCCGCCGACTTTGCCGTCGCGTTTGGCGCTGCTGGTTCCGCTGCTGGCTCTGCTGCCGCTGTGGCCTCCTTCGGTTCCCCCGCGGGCTCCGCTGCCGCCGCCGACTTCGCCGCCGCGTTTTGCGTTGCTGGTTCCACTGCTGGCTCAGCTGCCGCCGCCGACTTTGCCGCCACGCCCGGCGTTGCTGGTTCCACAGTGGGCTCCGCTGCCGCCGCCGACTCTGTCGTCGCGCTCGCCGCTGCCGGTTCCGCTGCTGGCTCCGCTGCCGCCGACCGCCCCCTTGGGTCGCGGCCATTGCTCCGTCGGACTGGCGTCTCCTCCCACACCCGCGCTTCTTCCGGAGCCTCCGGCTCCCTAGGTGCCGGCCCCGACGCCCAGGTGATGTGGAGGATTTGGTGGTGCCACACCATTCCTCCCCGCACCGCCGTCCGCACCTCCTGCGTTACGTACGGCCCGATCACCGCGCCTTGAGGTCCCTGCCACTGGTGTTGCTGCTGCTGCCACGAGGCGTCCGCTCCCGGCCGCTGTTGCTGGGACGAGGCTTGGGGCCCCCGTCCTCCTTCGGGAAACCTCGCCTCCTCCTCGGTCCGCGGTCGTCGCTGCCACGGCTCCTCCTCCGGCTCGGCCTGGCCACGGTCTTCGGGCTCCGGCGTTGTAGGGGAAGGCTGCCACAGGCCCTCCTCCTCCTCTTCCGCCCGACGTAGTCGCTCCTGCCACTCTTCTTCTGCCGTGGCCGGGCCTCGGCCTCGGGTCCCGGCGTCGGAGGGGACGACTGCCACCGGCCCTCCTCCTCCTCTGTGCACCGCCTTGCCTCTTCCTCGCGGCTCTTCTCCTCGGCCCTCCGCCGCTCCTCTCTCGCAATTCGGCCGCCACCTTTTCCAGCACACACGTCCGGTGGTGCTCCTCCGCCTCCTGCCGGGCCCTTTCCTTGGCCTCCTCGGCCGCCTGCTCCGCCTCCTGCGTGGCCTTCAGCCTCTTCGCCAGCGCCCGCGCGTCCTCCCAGACCCTGCTGCTGTCGCAGCGCCTCCTTCGCTGCTTCCAGCGCGATCCGCCGCCGCCACTCCGCGACCCGCTTCTCCTCGGCCTCCCGCTCCTCGGCGTCTGCCGGTGGCCGCCCCACCGTCGGTCGCTCCTCCGCCTCTGCTGAGGGCCGCTTCGCCGGCCGCCTCGCCACTGGTCGCGCCTTCTTGGGTGCCGGTTCCCAGCTTGTCATAACCACGTCGCTGTCGGCCTCACTGGCCCCAGGAGACACGAATGGCGACACTGTGGCTCCCACTGAACCTTCCGATGAGATCAGTGGGGACGCAAGGAGCTGCAGCTCAGGGGACGCCTCCCTCCGTTGTCCTTCGCCATCACGCGAGAGCCGATCCGCTCGTCGCTGGCTCCGGGACAACGAGGCATAATATCCCCGTCGCATCAAGCTCCGTTGCTCCGCCAAATACCTCGCCATGTGTTGCCTCATCTTAACCTTTTTTTTCTTCACACGTGCGCAGAAAAGAGCCGAGTGACGGACGCGCTCCCCTTTTTATACTCTTGGGTCCGTGTCCATCGTTCCGCCTAACGGGGCTTTGCCTGAGCCTCGCACTTCGCTCTCTCTCATTATTCTGAGCTCTCTTTCTTCACCAATGAGAGACGGCCAAGTACCGTTTATCCAAAATATTCGCCGCGTTAACCCTATACAGCCGCCTCTGGGTCGTTAGGCACACTTATCTCTGATAAGTCCACCTCTCCTTTTTTTTTCCTTTTACGGGTGCATTTATAGTCACGTGACTTATTTTGTTTTAGGTTTTTCGGCTATAGCGTGGTTCGATCACTGGACCGAGTGGATTTGCTTTTGTACACCGTAACCATCCAGACTCCTGGGATCCCACCTCTCACTTTCCTGCCCGACCCTAGACTCACCCCAGTATGCCGACCATCATTCTCGCCCGCGAACAACAGGTCATCCGACCTTTCGCCCGTGTTGCCGAATGACGGCCCGCCACCTGGTCACCTTCTTCCGTCTTCCGATTTGATCGTTCCCGACGCTCGAAACCGCCCATGGTGTCCTGGATTGGATCCGGATCTTGGCCCCTCCTTGAACCCCCATCTGGGATCACCGTGCATTCCGACGCATCTCACCGTCCGTATCCGCGATTCCACACCTGTTCGGGTATCTATAAACCTTGACCTTTGCTTTTTTTTTTTTCCGATTTTAACGTTCATTTCTTCACAGATCTTCACGCACCCGATCCTGCTATTCGCCGCGGCCTTGGCTCCTCCCTTTTCCCTTCCTTTTTGCCTTCGTGTTTTTTTTTTTTTTTTTTTATGCCTTATGTCCCCTCCTCCCTCGGTTGCGGTTTCAGATCGCTAATATGGGCTGTCCTCATCCGATTATCCTTGGGGCCCTTCAGTCGGCAGATGACGGGTGACACGAAATCCGTTATCGTGTACGGACCCGCATACTTCGGCGCCAGCTTGGCTGCAAACCCCTCAGCCGCCTTTGATAAATGGTGTTGTTTCGCCCATACCACCTCTCCGATCTTCGGCTTCCAGGGCCTTCTCCTTAGATTGTAGAACCTCGCCTGGTCCTGCGCCGCCCTTTCCAGGTTCCGCCTCACCAACTGAAACAACTCTCTCAGCTTGCTTGCGTTCTCGTCCGGCGTGAGCGTGCCCTGGCCGGTCCCTATTGTTTCCTCATCGAATAGGGCTTTTGGCAGACGTGGTTCCCGGCCTTGGACAATAAACGCCGGCGAGTACCCTGTTGAGTCGGACACGCCCGAGTTCACTGCCAACATGAGTTCTGGCCACTTCTCGTCCCAGCATCTTTGGTCCCCCTCGCAGAATTGCGCGATCATGGTTTTTACTGTCCTGTTCGTGCGTTCCGTGGGATTCTCCTGGGGCGTATAGGGTGCCGTGAACTGGTGTCTGACCCCCGTCTGCTCTAGAAACTTTTTGAAAATCCGGCTCGTAAACTGGACTCCGTTGTCCGTAATTATCACCTTCGGCACTCCGAATCGCGCCACTATGCGTTCTCGTACCGCTTTTGTGAGTGTCTCAGCCGTGGCCTTCCTTAGTGGCACCAACTCCGTCCACTTCGAGAACCGGTCCACCAGCACCAGCAGCATTGAATTTCCGTGCTTAGACCTGGGCAGTGGTCCCACGAAATCCGCGCACACTGTCACCCAGGGTTCCTTGGGCACCTGGGTCAGCATCTTTCCTGCTGCTTGTTGTTGGTTTGGTTTGAACCTTAAACATACCTCGCACTTCCTCACGTAGGCCCGCACGTCTCTGTGCATACCGGGCCAGTAATAGCGTCCCGCTACGCGCGCCAAGGTTTTCCTTCCTCCGGAATGTCCCGCCTCCAGTGTGTCGTGGTTTTCCTTGATGACTCTATCCCGTAGGTCTCTCGGGACACACATCTTCCAGGCCGCGACTTCCTCGTCTCCGGCTCTGTGGGGAATGTGCCTATACACCTTCCCCGCCTCCTCCACGTAGTCGGGGAATTTCTCGGGCTCTTTTTTGATTTGGTCCTTCACTTTCGCTATCCACGCACATGGGGCCACCGTTTCAGAGACCTCGACTGGTTCGTCGTCCACTCTCTCAGCGCATCGGCCACCACGTTGAGTTGTCCCTTTCTATACGCAATCTCGAAATCGTACTGTTGTAGTTCTAGGGTCCACCGGGCGACTCTTCCTGTTGGGCTTTCGATGCTGTTAAGCCACTTCAACGCCATATGGTCGGTGACCACCTTGAAGTGATATCCCTCTAAGTACGGCTTCAACTTCCTTATGGCCCACACAATGGCCAGGCACTCCTTTTCGGTCGCCGAGTAATTCCTCTCAGCACTATTGAGCGTTCTACTGGCGTACGAGATGACTCTTTCTCCTCTCTCGGTTTCCTGGGTAAGGATAGCGCCCAGCCCGTAATCACTGGCATCCGTCTGCAGCACAAACTTCCTTCTGAAATCTGGACAGGACAGCACTGGGTCTGCCACGAGTCGCCTTTTTACCGCCTCAAACCCCAGCTGCTGCGCCTCCGTCCACACCCACTTCGCCTTCTTCTTCAATAGCGCGCTCAGTGGCTGTACCAATGTGGCGAAATTGGGTACAAACCTTCGATACCATGAGGCCACGCCTAGATACTGACGTAGCTCCGTGACACTGGCTGGGGGCTGTAGTTCGGCTATCGCTGCCACCTTCTCGGGATCCGTGTAGATGCCCTCCCCCGTCACCAGGTGTCCTAAGTATCGCAACTCTTGTCGGAAGAACTGGCACTTTCCGATGTTCAGCCTCAAATTTGCCTTCTTTAGACGCCTGAACACCTCCTTTAGATTCCGCCGGTGTTTCTCCTGGGTCTTTCCTATGACTATGATGTCGTCTTGATAGGCAAAGGCATGCGGCATCATTTCGGGTCCAATTACACTGTCCAGTGCGCGCTGGAATGTGGCAGATGCGAAGTGTAGCCCAAATGGCATCACTTTCCACTGGAACAGCCCTTTACCTGGCACCGAGAAGGCGGTAATCGGCCTGCTGGCCGCATCCAAGGGAATCTGCTAATACCCATCCTTCAGATCTATCAGCAGAAAGCGAGACTCTCTCAACTGATACAGGATGAAGTCTATCCTTGGCATGGGGTAGGCATCCTTAACCGATTTTGCGTTAATCTGTCGGAAATCGACACACAGTCTCCACCGCCCGGTTTTCTTTTTGACCATCACGATCGGCGAACTGTAGGGGCTCCGCGACGGCTCAATGCATCCCAGCTCGATTAGCTCGTCTACCTTTTGGTCGATTTCGGCCTGCATCTTGGGATTCTTGGGGTAGTATCTTTGCTTGATGGGCTGTGCATCCCTCATTGTGATCGTGTGCACCGCCACGTTGGCCGTCCCCGTCATTTCCTTGAACTCGGCCAATTCCCGATCGAGGAATCCTTCGACCGTTTCCTTCTCCCGCGTCTCCTCACTCGACCCTTCCTCTGGAGACTCGGTCATCGTCTATCCATCTGGCGGAGGCGCCGCGATGGCCTCCAATACCGCCACGGATAGCCTCTCCTCCGGCCGTCCGTCCCATCGGCCTTTCGCAGGGATCACGACCCTGTGCCCCGCACAGGTCACCTCTGCGCCGACTGCGGTCAGGAAGTCCCAGCCGAGGACCAACGCGTCGATCACGCCCGGTAGCACGAGCAACGACATCCACACCTTCTTGTCTCCGAACGCCATTTCCACCTCGAGTTGAGTATTCACCTCTTGACTGTGGCCGTCCTGCAGCCGCACGCGTTTCTTCGTCTCGTGCTCGCGTCCGACTCCCCGCAGCTGCTCCGCCAATTCACAGCTAATGAAACTGCTGGTGGCCCCGGTATCCACCGTGGCCTTCCATTCGTTTCCCGCGATCACCAACACAGCGGACAGCTGCACTTCCTCCTCGGCGAGCCCGCCGACTAGGTTTTGGGGCCTCCTCTTGCGACCCCGGCACGGCCCTTCGTGGCTTGGGTCGCGGGGCGTTTCCCGCCCGTTTGCAGCATTGCCAGGTCAGCACGCCGACCTTGCCGCACCGCCAGCAGTATGTTAGCGGGCGCCCTCCCACTCCGCCGACATGCTTGCGCGGGGTTCTTCACGAATCCCCCTTCAACGTTGGTGTCTACCTTCTCTTCTGCCTTCGGCGGCGTTGGCTTCCGCTCCGCGGACTTGGTGGTGTCGGTCACTGGCTCGTCCTTGCATCGTCGGCATACCTCCGTCCCGGCCGTCTTGGTGAATGGGTTATTGGCCTTCGCCCGACTCGTCGGGTCCTCTCGTTGGAATTCCACCCGATCCCTCTCCAGCGCTTCAAACTCATCCGCCAGGGTCATCAGCTTGTCCAGATCTTTGCATCTGTGTGGTCGGATGAACATCCTTAGGCCCGGCATGCTGTTCTCTCGGATTAACTCCAACTCTTCCTCTGGTGGGCACTTCAATGGCCGGACGAGCGTCTGCATCTCCACCATATAATCCTTGAAGGGTTCTCCCCACCTCTGCTTCCGCGTTCTCACCTCCTGGAGCAATTTTTCAAAATAACCCCTCGGTAGGAAGAACGCCTGGAAGCTGCGTGAGAACGCCGCCCAAGATTGCCAATGCTTATTGTTGGCGACAAACCACGTAAGCGCCCGCCCCTTCAGCAGCTCGGGCATCGCCCTGGGGATCATATCCAGTTCGAGCCATTCAAGGGGCTTTGCTGTCCCGTCGAATCGGAACGACCACTCTCTCACCTGTTTGGCCACGTGCGCATACTTGCTCGCAGCTGCCTCTTCGCTTGTTCGTCTCCCGTCGGGTGAGGGCTCCTTGACTCCCGTTGACTTGAGGAAGCTGGGATGGCCGTCCTTTCTTTGCTTTCTGTCCGCTGCCGGCTAGGAGATCGACTCTTCATCGGCACGGCCAGACTGGCGATTAGTTCCTCCGCGGCCTCTGCCGGCAGCTTCCACACTCCCGACTGTCCTGTGCCGCCGGGTACGGCCAAGCGTTCGTACGCCTCTTGCTTCTCCTCCGTCTGGGGAGTGGGTGTAGTTCTGCCTCCGCGTAACTCCCATTCTTCGATCAGATCTGCGTATTCTGGTTCCTCTTCGTGTTTCTCCACCCAGTCTTTGAATGCCCGGCGCATCTCGGACAGCGTACCTTCCAGCTGCAGTCCAAAGGCTAGGCCACATTGAACCAGGTCCTCCTTCCTCATCGCGTGGATCCATTGTCGTCTCCCCATTTCTTCCTTTCGAGTTCGGCACTGCCCTTCCTAAATCGATCTTACTTTGTCACCAAGGCCCCACGTTGGGCGCCAGTTGTAACGATCCGTTTTTGTCCGCCTTATGTGCGCTAGGCGTACTCAGCGGCCGGTGGATTCGTTGCAACGAATTTGGGTGTTGCCCGGGGGACAAAGCAGAAAGACTTGGTTGGCTTCTTTACACACGAGTTATTTATTGGTATCTTAGGAAGTACGCTTAAGGTCGACAACTTAGCCTATTCTTTGGTTTAGCACTATGCTCACTTATCACTATCGGTCCTTCTCGACCACTCGCCGTTCCTCGGGATCCCCAAGCGTGGCACTGTCGGCTCTTAGAACTGGTACGACAACGATTCCTAGCGTTAGGCCCAAATCCGCCGTACTCAGTTCGCACACGACACGTTCGCTCTCACTGGATCCTTTCGTTGAGCGAGCGGTACACCAGGTCCTTTCTCTTGACGCTTTTTAAACAACTTTGTCGATTGCTTTCACATTCGCCACTTCTCACGCACTTGACTGTCCCGAGCCGCTGTCGCGCGCCTCCTTTTATTTCCTTGTTAGCGTACGGCCGCATCGTTGCTGCCTAGCAACAACGGGACTTTCCTTCACGCGGTGGCCGTAATTTTCCATCGGCTCGTCTGATGCTTTCCACCTGCTTCGTAACGGAACCAAGCTGGTGGCGTGATCGCATGGCCATATATGGTCATGCGCTGGACCACTACCGACCCGATCCCATTATCCCGCCTCTCTTCTGCCTTCCACTTGCCTGGCAGCGGGCCCAGCTGGTGGCGTGATCGCATGTCCGTAAAGGTCCTTGCGCTGGACCCTCCCAGGCACCGATCCCGTTGTCCCGCCTCTCTTCCGCGCTAGACCTTAACCCCTTAGGGTCCCTGGTGAGCGCTCCTCACGACTTCCCGTCAACCTCACATAATTATTGCCCCTCCTTGGGCGAGCCCTTTTAAGTGAAATTCGCCGTTACTACAACAGGTTAATCCGAATACCCGGATAGAATTGAACCCCTGGTAGACTACGTGTGAGGACATCTAAGTTTAGGTTAGAAACAGCATATAAAAGAGCCAGAATAATACTGGAAAGCAAACAAGAAAATTAGAATACGATAAAAACATTAATGATTTTAAAGTATCAATAGGGACAAAAGTTCTTCTAAAAAACGAAGTAGGACATAGTTTTCAGACCCCGTAACTAGTATATATATTTTTGAGCATATGATTTTTTAAAATTCGTTAGAATAAAAAAAATTTTACATTTACATTTTTGCTACGTCTGTCTATCGTACATCGTACAATGTATCCTTCCGTCTAAATGTACCATTTGTCTTGTTGAGAGAGCGAGAAAGAAATTGTTGTTGTGTTTCTCGGTTCCCGCCTGCTCCGGACAGGGCGGGGACGCAACTGAAATCAATTTCGTCATTCTGGCTATAATTATGCTCCGATCTGATTCAGATGCGGAGCAACCCTGGTAGAGATGGGGATTCTGTAACGATAAATGGTACGTTTTTAGTCTTTATCGTATTAGATGTAAAATTTTGCCTGTGTGGGAGAAAGGGGATGTAGATTCCAAAATTTGTAATATACTGACTGCAGTACGGGTGATAATTAGAGTCGCGTCCCGCAGAAGCGACTCACACTTTTATAGTCTCTTAGATCCAGGCACTTTTTGTGTTGGACGATACGGGACTAGACAGACAGACAAATGGCTACATCGTTCTTTGATGCTATCGATAACATATATTCCTAAGTGTGCGGGCCTGACAACTATCTGATTTAAGACGGTACTTTTGATACAAAATGTTCAAATAAACAAAAAAAGGATTTAAAACTGATTATGTTTCGAAGCGTTCCATAAAAAGGTGTAATCAAGATAAAACGCGATGTTCTTGAATTATAAGCTAACACTTTTAAATAATACATATTATTACAATTTATAACAATAATTTTTATAAAAAATAATTAAGAAAATTATACTAAAATTGAGTTATTTTGCAACAAGGTGTTAATGCAAATACACTTACCTGCGATATTGAGGAAAACAGTAACTTTGTTGCAGTGTTCATCTTTATAAGGAAAACCTAGGAAGGATTCTAGGTAGTGCGAAATACGATTCACACAGTTCTCCCCGCGTTTTCGACGGATGTCTCACCGGATACCTTATTCAGTGAAAAGAACATGCTTCAGAAGTGATTATCAGCAATGAAGACGTTGTATTAAGTTTAGAACTAAACATATTCCTGACCATTTTTCAGATGTACTGATCAAATGAACAAGGAGTTTTTCAATAGTTCCTTTGGAGATAATGCGAATAAATACGCAACATCGCCACATTACTACTGACATAGCATGTACACACCTCAAAGCATCTATTTGTGAACGTTTTAATAGAACATTAAAAAATCGTATGTGGAAAATGTTTAGTATGCAGGGTAATCATGTATGGATTCATGCCTTGCAGGACTTAGTAAATGATTACAATAATTCTTATCGCCGAACCATAAAAATTAGTCCTATAGATGTAGACAAGCAAAATGAAGAGTTTATTTTAAAAACAGTTTATAATATTTGCAAGGTATTCCCCATACATAAGTTCTCCATTGGTGAACCTGTTAGAAATAAGTAAATATAAGGGTATTTTTACGAACTGGACAACCGAAGTTTTCAAAATTGTAAAAGTAAAGTCTACTAATCCTGTAACATATGAATTGAAGAATTATCAGGGGGAAATGATAAAAGGCTCATTTTATGATGAAGAACTTCAAAAAGTGAAAGATGAAAATGCTTTCTTAGTTGAAAAAATAGTCCGAAGAAAAGAGGGTAAAGTTTTTGTTAAATGGTTAGGGTTTGATGAAACACACAATTCATGGATAGATAAAAAGAGTCTATTAAAATAATTAAACACAAAAAAATTCATTAGATTTTAATATATTTATATTCACAATTATACAAATAATTTATACATTAGTTTTATATATTTAATATTTACAATAATTCTGAAAGCATATTATTGTAGCAGTAGTATCCCCTAATACCACTGTAAATACATATAATACTAGCCATTAAGCCCACTGTACATACATATAATACTAGCCATTAAGCCCACTGTAATCGCGTTCTCAGCACCAACACATATAGAGACACTCTCAACGTAAAGAGAGTAAAAAAGGCCATTTCCACTTCGAGTTGTGTATTCACCTCTTGATGTGGCCGTCCGCCAGCCGACACGCGTTTCTTCGTCTCGTGCTCAAGCGACCGTATGTCCCAATAGCTGCTCCGGCATTTACAGTTTAAATGAGAAGCTACTGGTTGTTGCCGCGGTATCCACCGTGGCCTTGATACCATTCGTACCGCCGCAGATCACCACCACCGCGGACAGCTGCACTGGTCTTCGTAACGAACCATGGTTCGCCGACACATGGGTCGTTACAAGCCTGCTCTGGCGACGCGCCGGGAACAAAATCACGGTGATCTTTTCGTGGCTTGGGACGCGGGGCGTTACCCACCCTTTTGCAGCAATCGCCAGGTTAGCACCGCCGGGAAATAAAATAGTCTTACGCACCGCCCGCAATTACTAAAATTAGAGAGCTTTCGATCAACAACGCTTGCACCCAATCGGGGTCACTTTCGCATCGACGACCTAGATAAGAAATATCTTTTGCGTTATTTCACAATAAGTCAAGCCAGCTTCAACATTAGCGACCACCGGCTCTTCAAACTCAGCTTGGCCGCGTTAGCAAAACGCATCCGAACTCCCATTTCCAGCTGTCAGCCCGCACCTCCTACGTGCAGTCGTCAGCAAAACCTTTTCCGAACACTACCGACCGACTAGCAAATGGTCAACGAAGCATTATGACCCTTACTAGCCCGACAATTATTGTACAAGGTACTCATAAGTTAGCATTAATTATTTCCGGGTCACGCGATCACCAGATGCATAAAAGGGCCAAGATCGGCCGAAGAAGCAGTCATCACAGCCAAGGCAGTCCATCAGCCCGTTTCACAAGATCTTTGCATCTATGTGGTCGGATGTAACACCCTTAGGCCCGGCACTAGACTGTTTTCCCTCAGATTAACTCAACACAACTCCACCGGCTCCGGGCCAACTAATCAGATGGCCGGACGAGTTACGTCATTGTAAACAAACAAAAATTAAATAATAAAAGAACAACTCAAAGAACAACAACAAAAACAACCAACCACGATTTTCCCAAGTACTTTCGTCAGCAACACCTCCTGGAGCAATTTTTCAAAATAACCTTTCAGGCAGGAAGAAGGCCGCTCCGAACCTGAGAGTACCAGCCCAAGATCTGCCAATGCTTCGTTGTAGAGAACCTTGGACAGACTGATGCATATTCCAGCCCCTGAGATCAGCACCTCGGACAAGTGGCGCCCGACGGGACTCATATCCAGTTCCGACTTTGGCCACCTACATAGTACGCTGACCTTTGTGGAGTAAAAATCCACGGCCACTGAAAGAGTCTAGGCTAGCAAGGATCGAATCGGCCAACGACAACACCTCGCCCACCTAAATCCGGTCGCGGTAAGTAGTGCTCGCAGTGAAAGTTTTCAAGCAGAATTGTTGTCTCCCGTCGCAGAAATGCAACCTTAAATCAAAAATAAGTCAAAAATTGGCCTGAGGGAGCTGGGATGGCCGTCCTCTCTTTGCTTTCTGTCCGCTGCCGGCTAGGAGATCGACCCTTCTTTGGCACGGCCAGACTGGCGATTAGTTCCTCCGCGGCCTCTGCCGGCAGCTTCCATACTCCCCGACTGTCCTGTTCCGCCGGGTATGGCCAAGCGTTCGTACGCCTCCTGCTTTTCCTCCGTCTGGGGCGTGGGTGTAGTTCTGCCTCCGCGTAACTCCCATTCTTCGATCAGATCTGCGTATTCTGGTTCCTCTTCGTGTTTCTCCACCCAGTCTTTGAATGCCCGGCGCATCTCGGACAGCGTACCTTCCAGCTGCAGTCCAAAGGCTAGGCCACATTGAGCCAGGTCCTCCTTCCTCATCGCGTGGATCCATTGTCGTCTCCCCATTTCTTCCTTTCGAGTTCGGCACTGCCCTTCCTAAATCGATCTTACTTTGTCACCAAGGCCCCACGTTGGGCTCCAGTTGTAACGAACCGTTTTTGTCCGCCTTATGTGCGCTAGGCGTACTCAGCGGCCGGTGGGTTCGTTGCAACGAATTTGGGTGTTGCCCGGGGGACAAAGCAGAAAGACTTGGTTGGCTTCTTTACACACGAGTTCTTTATTGGTATCTTAGGAAGTACGCTTAAGGACGACAACTTAGCCTATTCTTTGGTTTAGCACTAGGCTCATTATCACTTTCGGTCCTTCTCGCCCACTCGCCGTTCCTCGGGATCCCCAAGCGTGGCACTGTCGGCTCTGAGAACTGGTACGACAACGACTCTTAGCGTTAGGCCCAAGTCCGCCGTACTCAGTTCGCACACGACACGTTCGCTCTCACTGGATCCTTCCGTTGCGCGAGCGGTACACCAGGTCCTTTCTCTTGACGCTTTTTAAACAACTTGTCGATATTCGCTGTCACACGCACTCGCCACTCTCCGCACTTGACTGTCTCTAGCCGAAGTCGCGCGCCTCCTTTTATTTCCTCCTTGGCGCACGGCCGCCTCGTCGCTGCCTGGCAACAACGGGACTTCCCTCCAGTCGTCGGCGTTATTTTCCATCGGCCCGTCTGATGCTCTCCACCTGCTTCGTAACGGGACCCAGCCGGTGGCGTGATCGCATGGCCATAAATGGTCATGCGCTGGACCACTGCCGGCCCGATCCCACTATCCCGCCTCTCTTCTGCTTTCCACCTGCTTCGCAACGGGACCCTGCTGGTGGCGTGATCGCATGGCCATAAATGGTCATGCGCTGGACCACTACCGGCCCGATCCCATTATCCCGCCTCTCTTCCGCGCTCCTTTACTCTCCCTGGTAGCGCCCTCCGATCGCGGCTCTCTACGTTGCCCCTCCCTTGGGCGAGCCCCTCCCAGGCAATTCGCCGTTATCCGGTTATCCGGCCACCCGGATAGATCTTAACCCCTTATGGTCCATGCGTGTGAGGACATCATTCCTCACAACCCGTACTCAAAAAAGAGTTAAGGGGTATATTAGATTTGTGGTAAAAGTGGATGTGTGTAACACAGAGAAGGAAAATTTTCCGACCCCATAAAGTATATATATTCTTGATCAGCATCAATAGCCGAGTCGATAGAGCCATGTCTGTCTGTCCGTCCGTCCGTCCGTCTGTCCGTCTGTCTTGTTGAGCGCCTGGATCTCAGAGACTATAAAAGCTAGGGCAACCAAATTTGGTTTCCAGACTCATGTGATATCACACTGCTACAAGTGTATTTCAAAATTTCGCCCCACCCCCTTCCGCCCCCACAAAGGACGAAAATCTGTGGCAGGCACAATTTTAAAGGTACGATAAAACTAAAAACGCAGTATCGTAGAGAACGCCCATATCTACCAGATTGCCGAATATGAATTAGATCGGATCATAATTATAGCCAGAATGAAGAAATTAATTTTCTGTCGGTTCCCCCGCCTCCTCCAGACAGAGACACGGTACTATATATCTCTTTCTCGCTCGCACACTCTGCCGCGTTCAGTGCGCAAGCAACCCCTAGAGGAGGAGATGTAGAATATAAATGGTACATCTATAATCTACATGTTAGATGTAAAATATACATTGTAGATGTAGATGTAGATTCCAAAATGTAAATACTGACTGAGTACGGGTATAAGTAGAGTCGCGTCCCCAGAAGCGACTCACACGTTCCTTCTCGTTTACTACATTTTTGTGTTGGAATACGTTACTTAAACAACAAATTACATTTCTTTACTATAATAACATTATTCCTAAGTGTGCAGCCTTACAACTATCTGATTTAGACGGTACTTATGATAAAAATGTTCAAATAGATTTAACCTGATTATGTTTCCAAAAATTCCAAAAAAAGGTGTAATCAAATAAAACGCGATGTTCTTGAGTATAAGCAAACACTTTTAAATAAGCAATCAACCATTCATCATAATAAAAAATAAGAAAAATTATACTAAAAATGAGTAAGCAACAAGTTGTTAATGAAATACATAAGCCTGCTAGATACGTGGCAAATAGACTTAGTTGAAATGATCCCCTTTTATAAGGAAAATAAAGGATTTAGATATTTGCTAACAGTGATTGACACGTTCTCGAAGTTTTCATATGAAGCTCCCGTTAAGTATAAAACAGCTTCAAAAGTATTATCAGCAATGAAGACTATATTAAATAGAACTAAACATATTCCTAAAAATATTCAATCTGATCAAGGAAAGGAGTTTTTCAATAGTTCCTTTGGAGAGTTAATGCGAATAAACAACATAAGCCATTACCATACATATACACACCTCAAAGCATCTATTTGTGAACGTTTTAATAGAACATTAAAAAATCGTATGTGGAAAATGTTTAGTATGCAGGGTAATCATGTATGGATTCATGCCTTGCAGGACTTAGTAAATGATTACAATAATTCATATCGCCGAACCATAAAAATTAGTCCTATAGATGTAGACAAGCAAAATGAAGAGTTTATTTTAAAAACAGTTTATAATATTTGCAAGGTATTCCCCATACATAAGTTCCCCATTGGGGGACCTGTTAGAAATAAGTAAATATAAGGGTATTTTTTACGAACTGGACAACCGAAGTTTTCAAAATTGTAAAAGTAAAGTCTCTTAACCCTTTAACTTTTGAATTGAAAAAATAAAAGGGGAAAAAAAAAAAAATCATTTTTTGATGAAGAACTTCAAAAAGTGAAAGATGAAAATGCTTTCTTAGTTGAAAAAATAGTCCGAAGAAAAGAGGGTAAAGTTTTTGTTAAATGGTTAGGGTTTGATGAAACACACAATTCATGGATAGATAAAAAGAGTCTATTAAAATAATTAAACACAAAAAATTCATTAGATTATAATATATTTATATTCACAATTATACAAATAATTTATACATAGTTTTATATATTTAATATTTACAATAATTCTGAAAGCATATTATTGTAGCAGTTGTATCACCTAATACCACTGTACATACATATAATACTAGCCATTAAGCCCACTGTACATACATATAATACTAGCCATTAAGCCCACTGTAATCGTGTTCTCAGCACCAACACATATAGAGACACTCTCAATGTAAAGAGAGCGCAAAGAATACGAAGGAGAAAAGAAAAGAATAAAATGAGAGCGAGATCAGTTTTGGATCGAGCAGAGACGAGAAAGCACGCGTTGTCAATTGCTGCCCAGACTACAATTTCAGAAGTGGTTCAGAAGCCCACTAAAGTTAGAACTCCCACTCAATTAAAAGCTACTGACTAAAACAATAAAAATGGATAATCTCGACATCAACAACTATACAATTAAAGGATTGAAGACTTGGTGTGCTCGATTAAATCTGCCCACAGAGGGTAGTAAGGCCAGCTTGATTGCAATGCTGAATGAAATTCCTGCATTTGAGCGTGGACCTGGACCAATAATCGACAATCAAGGCGCAGTTCCAAAACACAAAGAAAATAACGAAATCAACTACGCATTAAAAGGCACTGGCGAAATTTCTGGAAACTCCGACAACGGCACTGTACCCACAGCTTCAGCTAGCAGTGTATCAGACAAGGACGGATATACTGACCTGCTCGTTGAGTTCGACGCACACAACGAAACGTTGAGGAAAGAAGAAACGCCGATTGAAGCAGTAGTGCAGACCACAAAAAAGATGTCGTTGGAATTCGAAAAAGACAACAAAGAAGAAATCGGAACATTAATAGAAGTTGGCAGCTCCAGCCCCACTCCGATAAATAGTAATTTTGCAACACTAGAACAAACCATCGAAAACCTGCAACACGAAAACGAACAGCTGCGCAAAAAATCAGCTGTCCCATTTAATGTAATAAAAGAATGTGTTCCTGAGTTCAATGGCGAAGGTGATATTGATGTTTGGATAACCTGCATAAAAAATGTTCAAGCCATTTTCAAAGTTGAAGATGACATTATGCGCTCACTCATTTGCGCACGCATTAAAGGCAAAGCCAGTGCTTGGTTTTTCGCAAACTATTCGCCTCTCTCCTCGGGCATTGATCAAATTCTACATCAACTTCGTGTCATGTTTGGAAACAAGGACAACATTCTGGAAACTCGTCGCAAGTTTGAACAACGAAAATGGATATATGATGAAAAGTTCGTGGTGTACTATCACGAAAAGTTGCTACTTGCCAAAGACCTAAATATGAACGACGCTGAGACCATACAATACCTGATTGATGGAATCCCGGATCAACAGTTACGCAATCAAGCATTACTTCAATGTTTTGTCTCGGCAGAAGCTATGCTTATGGCATTCCAGCACCTGAACAGACCTCGTCCACCACCCACCAAGATGCGTCCTTCCTTGCCTGACGTTAAGAACTACACAGGACCCAAGTCAGATGTAAGCCAACCAGGGACCACAACTACATCGTCACAGGCCATGAAATGTTACAATTGCCATAGCTTGGGCCATTCCGCAGCCGAGTGCCGCAAGCCTGTACGCCCAGATGGAGCTTGCTATGCCTGTGGTGAATACGGGCATGTGGCCAGAGATTGCAAGCTGTATAAGAAGAACCTCAAAGAAGCTAAAAATGATTACGTAAGATATTATAATATAAGATTTCCTCATTTTTCTGACAAAGCATATTACATAGAGTGCCTCCTAGACTCGGGAAGTCCGATCTCATTTGTGAAACAATCAATAGTTCCTGAAGGACTTAAAATTCGTAACACTGAAGATCATGAAGATTATGTTGGAATAAATAATAGTAAATTAGTCATTTTTGGAAAAATATTTTGTAACATTATAACTTCAAATAAAACTGTTAATATTGAGACAATGGTCGTGAACAATGAGTCTACAAGGTACAACATGGTACTAGGTAGAGATTTCTTAGAGCTATGCAATTTACAATTAATTTCAGTGAACGATATTAAGACCAGATTGATCGATGTAAAATGGTATGATAACTGTGAACAGCCTGTAAGGGTAGGCATCACAGAAACAACAAAGAGAATAAGACAAAGTAAAGTCTCAACAGAAGAGTCAAAAGTAGAGCCAAAAGTAGAGTCAATAGTAGCGGAAATAGTAGAGCCAAAAGTAGAGTCAATAGTAGCGGAAATAGTGGAGCCAAAAGAAAAAGTCAATGTAGCGAGCTATCACAAAGTTAAATCAAACAATAAAATTAGTATTACAAATTCAAAGCCAGAAGTAGCGAAATCGAATCCTTTTAAAAACAATGTACATATACAAGGCAATGAAAACGTAGATGTCAAAGTAGAAGGCGATCCAAACGATTTTGATAAAGAAATGTTAGCCATCAATGTTGTAAGAAGGCAACGCTACTTTCAAGGTGGGGGAAGAAATTAATTGTAAAGTAAAGAGAACAATTCAAACGTATCTTCGAAGAACAATATTTGCTAGCCAATAGATCACTAGAACCCAAAGTAAAAACTGTAATGAAAATCACGGTAGAGAGTGATAAACCATTCAATTGTCCACCACGGAGACTATCATATATGGAAAAAACAGAAGTACAAAAGATTCTAGATGAAAACCTAGAATTAGGTTATATACGTCCCAGCGAATCAGAGTTCGTGTCACCAATAGTTCTAATTAAAAAGAAGACTGGTGAGCTAAGATTATGTGTAGATTATCGTAGGCTGAACAAAGTAACTATAAAAGACAACTATCCAATCCCCCTGATAGATGATCTGTTAGAAAGGTTAGCGAACAAGAAGTTATTTTCCAAACTTGATCTAAAAAATGGGTTTCATCATGTATTCATGCATGAGGATTCTATCAAATACACCTCGTTTACAACGCCTTTAGGACAATTTGAATACACAAGAATGCCATTTGGGCTAAAGAATGCATCTCCTACGTTTCAAAGATACATAAATAAAATTTTTTCTGATATGGTCAAAGATGGTAGAGTAATAATTTATTTAGATGACATAATGATTGCTTCAGAAGATATAAACACCCACTTTAAGATACTTAAAGAAGTTTTTAAAAGAGTAGTAGACAACAGTTTAAATCTTCGACTTGATAAATGCGAATTTTTGCAATCGTCTGTAAACTATCTAGGCTATACAGTAACAGGAAATGGCATATGTGCAAATGAGACGGGCATAGACGCCATAAATAGTTTCCCGGTACCCAAAAAAGTGCACGAAATTCAAAGCTTCATTGGTCTATGTTCTTACTTTAGGAGGTTCATCAAAGATTTCGCATTAATAGCAAAGCCATTATATGATGCAACAAGAAAGGATAAAAAATTTGAGTTTGGAGAAGTAGAGATAGAAGCATTTCAAACGCTAAAAAATAAGCTGATAGAAACTCCGATTTTAGCAATTTACAATCCGCACGACGAAACCGAGCTGCACTGCGATGCAAGCTCTTTAGGTTATGGAGCCATTCTTCTTCAAAGAAAGAATGATAGTAAATTCCATCCAATATTTTACTTCTCCAAGAGAACTACAGATGTCGAGTCGAGATATCATAGCTTCGAGCTAGAAACATTAGCGATCATAAACGCACTCAAAAGATTTCGTGTCTATCTACAAGGTATTAAATTCAAAATAGTGACCGACTGTAATTCATTAACATTAACGTTAAATAAAAAAGAGCTAAACCCTCGTATAGCGAGATGGGCACTCGAATTGCAAAATTATGATTTTGATCTCGAACACAGATCTGGAAAAAGGATGCAGCATGTAGATGCACTCAGTCGTAACAATAATATTTTAATATTAGAAACAAATACTTTCGAAGATAATTTAATAATATCACAAAGCAGAGATGAAAAGTTAAGAAAAGTCAAAGACATGTTATTAGAAAGGGAAAATGAATATTATGAAATGCGCAACGGTGTAATTTATAAAAAGCACAACGAAGGACTCTTATTTTGTGTACCAGAGTCAATGATCGAAAGTGTTTTATACAAGTATCACGATGAAATGGGACATGTAGGTGTTGACAAAGTAACAGATTTAATAAACAAAAGCACAACGCCGTTCAATGTCGTCCACATTGACCACTATGGTCCCATCAAGAGTAGTGAATCTAAGAAAAAGCACATACTCTTGGTAATAGATGCCTGCACAAAATTCATAAGGCTTTATAAAACAAAAACGCAAGTTCAAAAGAAGCAATAGATGCTTTGCAAAATATTTTAAGGCGTACAGTCGCCACTAAGCACCTGTCTTCCGACAGTCTTGCTTTACTATCCCACGAATTTCAATCATTCGTAGAATCGCAGAACATCAATCACATAAAAATAGCAACAGGGTCTCCGCAAGCTAACGGGCAAGTGGAAAGAATTAATAGAGATTTAGGACCAATGATTGCCAAGATTCGAGACGTAGAAAAAAATGAGCAATGGCATAAAGTATTGGACAAAGTGGAGTTTGCAATGAATAACACAAAAAATAGAAGCATAGACGAATACCCGAGCGTAATGCTCTTTGGTGTATTACAAAAGGGCAATAGTATAGATAGTTTAAAAGAAAACATAGTCGAAGAAAATCAAAGTAGCGACCAAAGAGACTTAGAGTATACAAGATGCAAAGCAGCAATAGTTCAACAGAAAGTTCAAGAGTACAATAAAAGTTACGTTGATACAAAGCGACAGAGACCCAGACTATATTCTATTGATGATTATATTATGATTAGAAATTTCAACTCACAGCCAGGAACGTCCAGCAAACTAGCTCCAAAGTTCAAGGGACCGTATAGAATTTCAAAAGTTTTAGATAACGATAGGTATGTTGTGCAAGATATAGAAGGATTCCAACAAACTCAAATCCCCTATTCAGGAATATGGGCTGTCCACAATATTAAACCATGGGTTTATGATCAAAATGTAAACAAAGAGTTAAATGATGAAGAAAATTTAAATAATGAATTAGATGACGATGAAGATGTAAATAATGAACAAAATGTAAATATTAGATTTGATAACGAAAAAAATGTAAATAATGAATTAGATGATGAAGAAGATGTAAATAATGAACAAAATGTAAATACTGAATTAGAAAATGAAAATGTAAATGATGAACACGAAAGCAATTTAAATAAGAATGAAGAGGATGTAGCTGATTCAAGGAATAAGATCATAGCAAGCGAAATCCAAAGAAAAAATGCAAGAAAGAAAAATGTTAGAAAAATGGCTGAGAGCAGCATAATAACAAGAAACATGGTAAAGAGAATCAGGAGATCCTCACTGTCAGGATTGGCCGAATTGTAGCAGTAGTATCCCCTAATACCACTGTACATACATATAATACTAGCCATTAAGCCCACTGTACTCACATATAATACTAGCCATTAAGCCCACTGTAATCGCGTTCTCAGCACCAACACATATAGAGACACTCTCAATGTAAAGAGAGCGCAAAGAATACGAAGGAGAAAAGAAAAGAATAAAATGAGAGCGAGATCAGTTTTGGATCGAGCAGAGACGAGAAAGCACGCGTTGTCAATTGCTGCCCAGACTACATTATTAAATTTGTTATACAATATTTTGTGTATCATTACTACTAGTATCTAAAATATTTTTAATTTTATAATACCCGTACTCAAAAAAGAGTTAAGGGGTATATTAGATTTGTGGTAAAAGTGGATGTGTGCAACGCAGAGAAGGAAACGTTTCCGACCCCATAAAGTATATATATTCTTGATCAGCATCAATAGCCGAGTCGATATAGCCATGTCCGTCTGTCCGTCCGTCTGTCCGTCTGTCCGTCTTGTTGAGCGCCTGGATCTCAGAGACTATAAGAGTTAGGGCAACCAAATTTGGTTTCAAGACTCATGTGATATCACACTGCTACAAGTGTATTTCAAAATTTCGCCCGCCCCCTTCCGCCCCCACAAAGGACGAAAATCTGTGGCAGGCACAATTTTGAAGATACGATAAAACTAAAAACGCAGTATCGTACAGAATGACCATATCTACCAGATTGCCGAATATGAATAAGATCGGATCATAATTATAGCCAGAATGAAGAAATTAATTTTCTGTTGGTTCCCCCGCCTCCTCCAGCCAGAGACACACTACTCTATCTCTTTCTCGCTCGCACACTCTGCCGCGTTCAGTGCGCGAGCAACCCCTAGCGGAGGAGATGTAGAATATAAATGGTACATCTATAATCTACATGTTAGATGTAAAATATACATTGTAGATGTAGATGTAGATAACAGATGTAGCAAAAATATGTAAAAATGTAAATTTTTTTTTTTTTTTTTTCTAAAATTCTAAAAATCATATATCAAAAATGTATATACTGACTGAGTACGGGTATAAGTAGAGTCGCGTCCCCAGAAGCGACTCACACGTTCCTTCTCGTTTTAAAGTGACTATGAGCTAACGTTGAAATATTATCAGGTAATATAAATCTCTTGTCATCCTTACAATTTAGACTTATCTTTTTTGCAATTTCAGTATATATTTTATGGCCTCTACTTCTAATAACTCTCTGTTGCCCATAATAGGTTTTTTATGTTTAATGCGTTCAATATAATGTGCATGCGATAAGGAATGTACCGAAAAGAAACTGCACACTTTATTTTTCGTATAACTTCTTTCGTTTTTATCCGATTCCAATTTTTATTTCGTTATATATTAGAGAATAACATTAGAATTTAATTTCGTTAAAAAAATTGAAGAAATGTTCAGCCTCTTATTTTTAATCGGATTTTGTGCTTAACTCCACTCATCAGGTTCTGCACACACTCTTTGGAAACCATGCGGGTTGCACGCATCCAGTTTTTTTTCATATCTTCCATATTTTCGGAGAGACTACCATTCTTCTTTAAATTGCGCTTGACAATGGCCCAATACCGCTCAATTGGCCGAAGCTCTGGGCAATTTTGTGGGTTCTCCTCTTTTGTTACAAAATTGATATATTTTAAGTCAAGCAACGCCAGAGTTGAACGGGCATAGTGCGCTGACGCTAGATCTGGCCAAAATATTCTCGACACATTTTGTTTTCGATAAAAAGGTATCAGGCGTTTTTTTAAGCACTCCGTCATATAAACATCAGCGTTTATTATTTTGTGAAAAAAGAGCTTGTTCTTAAGCCACAGGTGCAAATGGCCGCCATATCAGCACTTTCTCGCCAAATTTATCAACTTGAATTTTCGACACCGAGTCGTCAACAGTCCAACCTTTCGCTTTTGTATAAAATTGAGGGCCGGGTAACGTTTTTGAGTCCAATTTGACATATGTTTCGTCGTCCATAACAATGCATTCCACTGCATCAGTGAGCAAGCGATCATAAAGCTTTCGCACTCTCGTTTTGCCGACTTCTACTTGTCGCAGACTATTTTTCGGAACTTTTTGTTTTTTGTATGTCTTTAAGTTATGCCGTTGCTTTATTCTTTGTACCATACTCATACTAGTTCGGGCTTTTTTGCCAATTCTCGAACGGACATCGTTCTGTCTTTGTGGATTAAGGCCAATACTTTGTTATCAACATTTTTATCACTTGCACCTTTTTTCCTTCCAGTTTTAGGCAAGTCTTTTAAAGAACATGTCTCTCCAAACTTTATTATAATGTTTTTTACACTATTAGCACTGACTTTGTAGCGTTTAGCCAATTGTCTGTACGACACACCTTTTTCAATGCAGTAATTTTGCACAATGTTTTTGCGAACTTGTTCTTCAATTCGGGGCATTGTTGAAAGTGAGGGGCGAATAGTGAAAAGAAAACATGTAAACAATGCAGAGTTCATCGAGCTTTCTAACGGTGCATCGCATGGCATGATCGAAAGCTCGCACTGCGAGAAATCGACGATTGAAAGTGTGCAGTTTCTTTTCGGCACTTAATCTCTTTACTACTGACTTTTTTACGCCTTTAATCTTTTTTACGTTAAAGTCAGTGCTACCATCGTTAGCAACTAAATAGGAGTATGCTTTTGCTTTTAGTCCTGCAAACGAAGTCATTATTCGACCTGCATTTTCGTCTTTCATTAAACCTAGTTCTTTATTATTAGCGCGATTTATACCGAATCTGTTTGGTTCTTGATAATTTGATGTGTCAAAGCGACTAGGATTGTCTTTAATTAAGTCATAGAAATCTTCTTCTGATGATATAATAAATGAATCTGTATCCATATAAAGTATTTTTGATGATGGACATTTTACAGAATGAAAATTATAAAAATAGTCATACATTAACTATTTGGAAAGTTCTAATACACTAACTCCAATGTATATGGGTTTATCATAATAAATTTTAGACTTAGTTGACTCAATTGCAGCTAAATTATCTCCAAAGATTTCAACACTGTGAAAATTATGTCTAGCTATTCGTTGTCTAAACCCTGCTGAATTCTGCCTTGAATCATAATGTTTTGTTAAGGCAATCTCACGACGCTTTTCAACATTTTCCATTGTTTTACCATAGACGGCATTTACCATAATTTATAAAAGTTTATCTCGAACTCATTTAAAGCTAATTTTCTAAGTGATGTGCTTAAGTCAATATAAGGTTTTAACCAACAGGACTGTTTAAAAGATAATATACGAGATATTTTTTCTAAAGTCATACCTTGCTCTATGCATAGCTGCAATTGTTTTAAATTAATTATATAATTCTTTTTATCTGTTAAATCAGCAATTAATTTTGATTGCTTTCCTCCTGGAGGAATTTTATTTTCGGGGCAAAATGGTAAACTATTATGTTTATTATGAATATCATCGGGATATTTCAGATCTACTTCTAAGATAAAACCTTCATTACCGCACGCCGATGTATTATGAACGTTGAAAGATATAATTTCATCGTTACTTAGAAATTTAAAATCTGAATATGGAAGTGGCTGACTCATAGCCCAACCATATAAATTGTTGGCGTCAATATAAGAGAGATAGTTGATTGGTTCGCTGGGCCTAAATTTATCATTTAAATATTTGTTCTTTGCTGTTGCTATCCTTTGGGTACATTGAGTCAAACCTCCTCGAATTGCGGTTTTTAAAAAATTTTAAATATCAGGATCACTTATAAGTTATAATTCTACCTTTGTGTATTTAAGCATTGCATCCCATGAAACTGAAGGAGCAGTAACATAATTAATGGGGTCTTAGCTATATACTCTTGAACACAGATTCCTAAAATTTTCAAATACATCAGAATTAAAACATCGCTTTCTAAGTATAATTTTAAGTAATCTCTAAGACTATTACAGTTAAACGTTCTCCAAACCTTCTGAGCAAAGTTATAATCCTCAACACTACATACATCGAGTTTACAAATTTGAGTTAAATCAATATATAACTCTTTATTGCAAGGAATGGGTTTTAGTTCATCTTTTATTGATGTAACAAATAAATGTATATCATAACGAGACAAGTTATGACAAACTACAGGGAAAAAGGGATCGCTTAATCTAAATGTTTGTTTACACGCCTTATGGATAGGTCCTACATACCGACCCGTGAATTGATTACAAAATTTCTCACGATTGTTGATGTTACTGAGACGAGTTGTAAATTCGAACTGTTTTATTCTCAAAACTTATGCACTATATATAGGAAACTCTAACATAATTAAACTAAGACCAACGCTAAGAAAAGAACAAATGTGCGGCACTTGTTCCCACGATCATCCTTGATAGTGACAAGTGTGTGTGACTGTGCGACAAGTGTGTCGCACATGCTGCCCATGGTCCGCCAAGGTTGGGACTGTCGCTGTGTGGTGTATAGTTCTGTTCATGGTTTGAACATCTTTCCGGGGGTACGAGCGGTTTATGTCGACTGTCTTTAAATCTGACCTTCTTCCGTACATACCGCTTCAGTGTGAAGAATCCGGAGTACTTCTCGGGATGAGAGCTGAGTTCTTTTAGCTTTGGTAGTTTATCCTTGGGTTTTTTCCAAAAGTTCTTTTGAATCTTTTGAACCAGTTTCCACTTTTGAAGATATGTTATGGCTACATCTTCTTTTGGAACTGGTATTAGCAATGTAGATTTGCTAATTTGAAAATTTTCTGGTGTCAAAACATCTTTGCCATTTATTTTGCTTGGTATATAAAATGGACGATAGTTTTTTCCTTTTTCGGTATGATTCTGCACTGTTGTCGTTTCTTCTTGCTGAAAGTATTCACTTGGGAGGTTTTCCACGATCTGAAGATTTTCGTTGCTGTCGAGCCAGTCGTCTCGGCTTTTTAACTTCACCCAGTTTGGAAGTGGTTTGGTTTCTGTGAACGTGCATTGGTAAGCATCGTTCGGCTCCATCGTTTCTTTTTCCTCTGTTGTATTGGTCGATATGGCGCCAGGGATATCTAGGGATCCTTGGATCAATTCGTTGGACTTCCTTCCCGTCAGACTGCGACTTATGCTCGAGATATTTTCTATTATATTGGCGGGCAATTTTAAGTCTTTCTTAAGGGACAATCGTGCGGGTGAATAAAGTCCGAATGTAAACTTCAGTGATGATCCGATATTGGCCAGGCTGTGGGTCACCCCACTGCTAGCTACCGGCATCGTCTCCGACCGTTGCATGCTCTTGCCGATCTGCGTCGACTCATCGTTGGGCCCTGAACAGGATCGGCTTGTCGCTGTAAATGTTGCCATCTGTCTGCGATTGCGTCTGCTGCTCTTTCTCCTGCTCCTGTGGCAGCCCTTCCTGTTTCTGCTGTGTGGGCGTGCTCGTGGAGGAGTCCTCCTCGTTGAGGGCACCCAGCGGATCATTCTGAGTCACTGGCGTGCGCGGAGATATTTTGGTGGGACTCTGCACACGCTGGTGCGCCTTCTGGGCACCCGACACACCCTCATCATCATCATCGTCGTCGTCGTCGTTTGCTATCTTTTCGTCGGCTTTTTGTTCTTCGACTGCTTCTTTAACCGATGATTCTTCGATTTTCTCTTCCTCCTTTGCATCTAGATGACAAGTTGGCATTTTTGTTTAATTGTCGTCTTTCTTCTGCTTCTGTTCGGTGTCTCTCTTCTGCTCCTGTTCTTGCACAGGCTTGCTGATCACCGGGATGGAAATATTAGCAGTTGACGCCGCACGTGGAAAACGTGTGGGCTTCGGGGGGCCCATAGTGATACGAAGTGTGTTGCCGATATTAGATTCCATTCCATTCCACCGGCTTCTTAGAATTGCTGCTTTTGGCCCACATTCCTTGAAAGTTTCACGTTTCTTCTCGATGAGGTCTTTTGTGAGATGCGATAATTGAAGCCCATGAAATAGCTCTGATATTTTGGAAAATCCACTATTTATCCTCCGGATATCGTGTTCTGTTATATCATTAAAGGCTTTATCGCTTATATACTTATTAAGTTGGTCGTACTTGTATAACATAAGTGTTGCGTTTTCGAGAGATTTAGCTTTTTCCATTAAATATTGAAATATATTCCTTTCGAAATATTCCTCCCCCCTCCGTAACCATCGTTTAACAATTCCGAATGGTTTTTCTCGATGGCCTTTCTGATTCTTGCTAAATAGATCAGATTATTTTCCGAACTGCTCTGAGAAAATGGTTTGCTTAATAAACTCTTTTGTAGCAGCATCATGTTCGCTTCTAATTTATCCTGCTCCTCTAGCAATGTTTTCCGGATCGTGCCCATTTTAAAGGCTTGTTTTAAACTATCCTAAGTGAACCGTTGGGGTGTTTTTATTGTGGTCGATTTGTTGACCACGTTGTGCCACGACTCACAACTGATAAGTGTTCATTTAGGCTCAGGTGTTTGTGCGATTTTATATACTCGTCCCTTTTGGGAGGGATCAGAGTATTAGTATCGACTTTTTTGGTTATTGGTAACGACCTTGGCACTCAGTCCAAGGTTTTACGCTATTCTATCGATTTGCCGCTAGCGTCCTTGCTATATAAGACAAGGTTTTATGCGATTCTGCCACTTACCACAGAGATGGATGACAGGGGCTCGATGCTTCCGATAGCTACCTTGCTATAAAAGTCAAGGTTTTATGCTATTCTGTCTCTTACCACTGGTGGGGGATAACAGGGGCTCTGCACAGTGGGCGCTCCCATACGACAAAAATAAAAACCGAAATCGAAATTTGACAATTTTAATCACTTTGATAAACTTATAGATAAATTGGCTTTTGAATCCAAAGTTTTTTCAGTGTGACCATTCGCTGTATGCAAAAAAACCCCTTAAAGTTAGCCACGTGGTCGGCAGTTCATTGCGTTTTGATTTTTCAGAGAGTAAACCCCATCTTTTAACTTGAAAACGTATTTAAAATAAACGCCAATAACTTTGAAGTAATATGGATATCGTTCATACCGGTATAAAGCTTAATTAAAACCAACCAACTATTTGTAGATTGTTTTGTGTCGTCAAAAAATCAAAAATAACCAAATTGTCTTTCTGAGTGTTTTTGATTTCCAGTTATAACTTCTCTTAAGTTTTTAGTTGTGTTCCCACCGATTCCCAGATTCATATTTGTTTTGATCATAGATGCATATCTTAAGATCAAAATAAACCAGAACTATCTGCCTTTAGCTGCCTTTCGGTACAATATGTCGATTGGAGTGCAACTGGTATATTTGAGTGTTATTTGTTTTTTTGTTGTAGTAATTGTCTTTTTATGTGTTTGTTATTGTTTATTTGTGTTTTAAATGTCAAATTTATATGTTTAATTTATAATTTACACTATTTCTCTCTTCGTTTTAACTGGTATAGGAATTTTTTTTCAATGTAACATCCTGCACAGTTTTTTTTTGATGCGTGGTGCTCTCAAAAATGCAGTAATGCGGAAAAAGTTTAATTAGTTGTATATTTAATACAGCTGGAATTGGAAACTAGAGGATATGTTCCAGATCAAGGAAAATTATTAGCTTGTGCCAATGCTGTTTGTAAAAATATGCAGCTGTGGAAAAGCTGCAACTGTACGAAGAAGGTAGTTCCAGAGGCATTCGGTTTGGCTTGAGACAGTAAAGAGCTTCAGCGTATTGAAAAATTCTGAAAATTTGAATGAAGCTAAAATCGCTGTCGTCCGAAGTCGAATTCATCGAATCGTCTAAAAGAACGAGGCAACGGATAATAGGCAAAATATCTGAGGTCGATGAGTCGCGGGTCACAACAAATACTGACCTTATCAACAGATTGATTCTTAGTTCGGACCCTCTCATAAGTGGATTAAGAAAATTACCATGTAAAAAGAAAACTTTACTAACAGAGTCTGTTTTTGATTTATTTGAACAATAAATTACCTTTAACTATTTTTTCTCCTGTAGTATTTTAAGGAATAATAAATTCGTTTTTTTATTAAATATGTATAGAAATGGCTTGTGAAGGACGTATGGGCTTATAACCACTCCCAAAATTTTCCAAATAGTATTCTGGTAATTCAATAATGTGGTGTGAAAATTATAGACCCGTATGTAAAGTATAACTATTTTTGTCGCCTTCTTCCATACAACTGCGCCCACTGTGCTCTGGTGCTGATATGTCTGAATTTCTTACCGCGGGTGGGGGAAACTCAGAGGCTCGATGGACCAAATGTTGATGTTACTGAGACGAGTTGTAAATTCGAACTGTTTTATTCTCAAAACTTATGCACTATATATAGGAAACTCTAACATAATTAAACTAAGACCAACGCTAAGAAAAGAACAAATGTGCGGCACTTGTTCCCACGATCATCCTTGATAGTGACAAGTGTGTGTGACTGTGCGACAAGTGTGTCGACAGATTTGGGTTCGACGCGACCCATGTAGATGACTTTATGGTCGAACCGATCCTAGATTTATGTGTCTAGTGGCCTCCTTTCTCAAGTGGCCTCCTTCAAGTGGACTGTATTATTTGTGGGGTGGCCTGTGTTGTTCCTGTTCATGTTTATGAACACGATCATCAACCGAAATTTGCTCCTCGCAGGCATAGCATACTTCGTGTTCCTGTTAATCCTCATCCCAAATGTTGAATTCGTAGATTGGTTTTTTAGTTGATTTCCAATACATCTCATAAAGACTCTCAGTTTTAGCCCGAAGCACTTGAAAAAATTTTTCAATACAATCAGGTCCTGAAATAATGAAATCGTAATGTTTAAGAGCTTACAATAATTTTACAACTGGTGGTGATAGTTTTTTCGATAAACTTTTAAATACCGTTTTGGTATTGGGTTCTGTATATAGAGCAGCAACTTTACCACACTCCTTAGTGTCATGGATAGTATTTGTACTACTATAAAATTGCAAACAATTTTCGCAAAAATATGCAGCAGATTGAGATCTACTATGTTGGGAATAGCATAACTTCTTCATGCACGTTATATAGGCATAATGCATCATTTCAACATCACTCTTAATTCCTAGTAAGTTTATGTGTTGAGTGCGAATCTTTTTAGTTCTGACGGTAGGTCCTATAACGTTTTTTCCATTATCATCGATTTCATATATATTGATGCTGATATTCTCATTGAGTGTTTCGAATCGTTTTATTCCTTTGTTTGTTATTGGAAACTCAATCCCAGTAAAATCGAGTTTAACGCCTTCATAATAAATGATATCTTGTCTTATGTCCACCTGTCGATAGCTTGAAGGGATTGCTAATATTTCTCGAGCCAATTTTTTGTTAACTGGTATTAGAAATGTAGTTTCTAAGTGTCTTTTATATGCTAGCGATGTTATAATACACCACTTGAAACAAAAAAAAAATCATCAACATTTTTGACATTGATTATAGCATTTCGTGATTTTATTTTTATACCCGTACTCAAAAAAGAGTTAAGGGGTATATTAGATTTGTGGTAAAAGTGGATGTGTGTAACGCAGAGAAGGAAAATTTTCCGACCCCATAAAGTATATATATTCTTGATCAGCATCAATAGCCGAGTCTATAGAGCCATGTCTGTCTGTCCGTCCGTCCGACTGTCCGTCTTGTTTGACGCCAGGATCTCAGAGACTATAAGAGTTAGGGTAACCAAAGTTGGTTTCCAGACTCATGTGATATCACACTGCTACAAGTGTATTTCAAAATTTCGCTCCGCCCACTACCGCCCCCACAAAGGACGAAAATCTGTGGCAGGCACAATTTTAAAGATACGATAAAACTAAAAACGCAGTATCGTAGAGAATGCCCATATCTACCAGATCGCCGAATCTGAATCAGATCGAATCATTATAGCCAGAATGACGAAATTAATTTACAGTTGCTTCCCCCGCCTCCTCATGCAAAAGAATCGGTACTCTATCACTTTCTCGCTCGCACACTCTGCCGCGTTCAGTGCGCGAGCAACCCCTAGCGGAGGAGATGTAGAATCTAAATGGTACATGTATAATCTACATGTTAGATGTCAAATATACATTGTAGATGTAGATGTAGATAACAGATGTAGCAAAAAAATGTGAAATGTAATTTTTTTTTTTAATTCTAAAATTCTAAAAAATTATATGCTCAAAAATGTATATACTGACTGAGTACGGGTATAAGTAGAGTCGCGTCCCCAGAAGCGACTCACACGTTCCTTCTCGTTTTGGGTGCTTCTATGTACCTATTTGCAGGTATATGTTCCAATTTAATTATGGTTAGCTCAAAATATTTAAAACTTTTTATCGCCCAACCTGAATCCTTCTCTTGGAACTCACTGCTCTGAGTTATTAAGTGTTCAAGATCATTATTTAGGTGCTCGTCAATTAACTCAGGTTCATAAATACTCTTGTATGGCGTTATGAAATGCTTCATGGTTTCCGTTAAGGTTTCATCATCAATTTGCTTTACATATAGTCCATATACTTTTAAATTGAACTTTACTGTTCTGTACTCACTCATACAGTAACCCATTAATTTGGTTATATCCTTCTTGCAATCATTATAAAATTCTTTTAAATCAATCTGACCACTTTTATTAGATTGAATACGATGACTTTAATGGGAATTTCGACCCTGATGAAATTATGATGATATTTTTATTTTTTTCTAGTTGTACTGCTGTTGCATTCTTATGCTTTTCAGACATGATGTGGCGCATTTCTCTAGAGGGAGGATAGCTCTCTCCACATATTGAACAACAATATTTTCCATTGTAGTATCAATTCTAGGACGTTTTGCGGATCCTGACGTTGACTGACCTTGGTGGTTAGTTGTCTTAGAGGCTTTGCTCATTATGATTTCGAAGGCATTTCGACGATCCGAGCATACCTCATAATGAGAGTCGAGCTGTGTTAAATCCATGGATTTAGAGCATCTGTCACACTTAATTTGTTTCCGGAGACCTAAACAAATTTCATAATGAGAGTCAACCTCCGTTGACTCTAAAGATTTATTGCACAGTCACACTCAAAAATGTTCCGAGGTCCTAAACAACTATCATAATGTGAACCGAACTCTGATAGCTTGATGGGTTGATTACACAGGTTACAAGCAACTTGGGATTCCATTTTCGTAATTTTTGTTGTTTTCTTTTGTATTGTAACCACTTTCACTATAAGAAGAGAACTAAGAGTTTTTTCTAAATGACGTTCTATTTATCTTCCTAACTCCTACTTAGTCAAACCAAACCAAAAGATTTCAAACCTGTTTTAAACGATTTCTATTGGTTGTAAATCAATAAACCAATAAATACATTCAATAGTACCTGTATGCGACCTGAAATTCACTTGTTCTTTTTGTGTAATCTTCGCTTGGAAAACCGGTTTCAAACGAATCCTATGATTATCTTGGGGATGTAACAGGTAATAAGAGAAAGTGAAATTCACCCAATCAAAAGTAAGGGAAACATTGAAAAAATATATTTTTAAATGTAGTATTATATTTATTATATGTATATATTATAAATTGAAAAAATAATCTAATATTCTTATTACACATAAAATTCAGTCTCAATTCTTTCTACCGCTGCTATTATCTCAGCGTCATCTTCGTCCCGAAGTAGATCTTGGAGTCGTTCCCTTTTACAGCAGTCTTGATCATCGATCAAACGATCAAAATATGATCATCATCAGGGAAAACGAATGGTGTTTCAATCATGGAGTCCTCGCCAACATATTCCGCAAAAACGTATTGCGATGCAATCATTGGGTCATCATCCTCACTATCCTTATCCCATTGAATCTCATTGAGAGGAGTCCAATTCCTCTCGAGATATTTTTGGGTTTTAATTCCAAAAATCTGGGAAAGGTCTACTGAGTCTGGTTGAGAAACCAGATCTATGGCTTCCTCCGGTTGCGACTCAATAAAAATGATCTCTAGGTTATCCATCTTTGTATACAGTTTACTAGTTTCTGTAATAGCTTATAGCTGTGAGTAGCTATTATATAGGCACTCAACTATAGGACAGTGTTAGGAATACAAAACAGAGAAGGAATTTACACAGAATAGTAAAAAAAGGTTTAAGGTAATCGAGGAAAAAAAAACTACCTCTAAACTATCACATCAGAATCATTTCAAGGAGATGAAATACCTGTTTAAGGGTTGTTTTGAATCAGCATGGAACCAATAGAATAAACAGGTACATTTTTAAATAAGAGAGAGGAAAATGAGCATGAGTGAGAGGGAGGATCGAAGGATAAATTTTATTTTAGAGAGAGAGGATCGATATCGATTTGAGAAAATTTACAGAGGAGAAAAGCAAGCTAGTTTACATTTTCACCTGTAGGTGGCGCCACCAAGTAGTAAAGGATAAGGGCTGGTCGTATATTTACTATACGAAGTATGTAACATATAATCGTGAGAGGGGCTGTTCAAATAACTGAGCGGGGTACGCGATGGCTTCCGGCTTTTCTCTGGTCTGCTGGGGTGGGTTTTGAGGAAGAGGCCGTCAGCTATTGTTCTCACTTGTTCTCTCACTTTTACTAATGCTATTTTTATTAACTAAATGAACTTTCACCATGATACTTCAGATTCTACCTATATAGTTATCTAGACATATATATTCTTCATAATATTACAGCTGTCGAAAATTCACTAACGTGCGGGAGAGTAATAGGGGAGCAACCTCAACTTAGATCTAGGAATAGGTATAGGAAATTAATTAAAACTAATAAACCCAATAATGAATATGCAATACGATCTAATATAATATATAATATAAGGTAATATAGTAATAGTAATATAGTAAATATTCAACTTAAATCAGGCTAACATCAGAGGGAAAAGAATGTGTGCAAGTACGGGGTACCACAGGTGTCTTCATGCCCATTCTCACGGCCAAAAATAATCCACAACCTTTTTATTGCGGTTCCCTTTTAATGCCCGTGTGGATCGTATGTTCAATGTTTTCGGAGCTTTTTCTTTTATTTCATGTCGCTCTCGCGCTCATAACACTCACTCTCACCCGCACAAGCCAACTTTCTTTGGCCAGGCAATTTATAGCGAATTCTCACTTACATGATCATACATATGTTACCGGGTCCAGCGCCGAAAGATCTTTCGTCGAAAGTTAGGTTCCACCTGTAGCTGGGAAAGAAAAAACGAAAAAGGGCGAGAGAGAGAGAGAGCGAACTGAGCTTTCAGGGAGCTTTTGGGGAGCTTAGCCCTCTGCTGCCGTCGGAGCCACTATACTGGGAGGTTATAATTTTACTGGAATTGTTAATTCACTTTATTACCACACTTCGCACATTTTTCGTTTCGCCCCGTTACATATTATCCATAGGGAATCTCTCTTCTACTAATATAAATGGTACCAGGGTAAACTTCCTAACCCAGGGCTCTCTTTTTCGACTTTGCTCTGCCCACTTTCACTACACACGCTCAGACACCGAAAAAAAACCAATTTTGGGTTATGGTTCACATTAGTTGGCCGAAACACTGTTTCCGCGGTATGGGACGTATAGGCCGATGAGGTTGGCGCACTTCCGTTAACTTCCGGTGACTTCCGCTCTCTTTAGCGATCGGGGGTGTCACACCGTGAGCCCGGCGGGAGCAGCAGTGTTGCGGCCGATGCAGTTGATGTTCTCAGTTTAGAGCTTTTTACCTTTTTTCCTCGCGATGGTATTGAAAACGTGACTTAACGATTCGATCGTCAGAAGAGAAAGAAAGAGTTTTGCCCCGGAAACTACTTAGAAGGCCCTGGCAAGGCTTCCACTGACATTTGATCCGCTGTTCTTGCCGAACAGTTTGTCCCCTGTCTTTGCGTTCAGGGCGTTGTGCCGGCCTATCAGTTCTTCCCTTTTTTATGGTTTTCATTTTTGAATACCCTTAATGCTTGGTCGAAACTTTGCCGTTCGGGCCATCTTCGGTCATTGCCCTCGCTCAGCAGCATTCGAGCGCAGTAAGCTTTAAATAAATATATATTTAAAAGCTTATAGCTGCGTTTCCCCTTGCCCAGTAGAACTGTTATACTATTGCGATGCACGAACAGTGCCTACTTTTAGGATGCATCACCACTCGACAAGCGACCCATTACAAGTATTAATTCATTTTTGTATTCATCATATAATTTTATGCTTTGATTGCTCCTCCTACATGGTCCTTAACACTGAAATTATTTTCTAAAGGATTATTTTAATATCAGATACTTAAACCATTTAGCAATTATTTTCCTAATTCAATATATAATAAAATATCCTATGAGTATTTACTTTAACATGCTCATGGCAAATATCTGATGTTGAAACCATTTATTTCCTAATTCAATGTTAATAAAATATCCTATGAGTCTTTACTTTAACATGATCATATTAGAAATCGATATCCATTTAAAACAACATGTTGCACATATAGAAATAGATGGCGCTTATTTGGAAAGCAGCATGCTGTACATCCAGAAGCAACATGCTGCGAATTTGTAATTTTCAGCTAATCACGCGGCATGCCTTTTCCTTTAATACTTGGTGGCGCCACCTATCGGTGAAAATGTAAACTAACTTTCCTTTTCTCAAATCGATATCGATCCTCTCTCTCTCAAATAAAATGTATCCTTCGTATCTCACTCATGCTCATTTTCCTCTCTCTTATTTAAAATGTACCTGTTTATTCTATTGGTTCCAAGCTGCGAATCAAAACAACCCTTAAACAGGTATTTCATCTCCTTGAAATGATTCTGATGTGATAGTTTAGAGGTAGTTTTTTTTTCCAAGCATTTACCGGTAAAAGGACCTCGATGACCTTAAACTTTTTTTTACTATTCTGTGTAAATTCCTTCCCTGTTTTGTATTCCTAACACTGTCCTATAGTTGAGTGCCTATATAATAGCTACTGATGACTGACGAGGATCCAGAAATCCAAGGGGACATCCATGACACATACGGCGAATGCTATGGGGTATTTGAGCAGTGCCTCAGTGACCTCAATACTCAACTGGCCACATCCACATCCTTCCTCCTTCACAGCCAGTCCAACAGGGCGGCTGACGACTGCCTCCCGTCAACATTGAAGTTTTCTCAGGGGACTACGTCCGCTGGCCCGCATTCCGGGATCTGTTCACTGCGGTCGTGATTAATAATCCAAAATTATCTCCGGTAGAGAAATTGTACTACCTCACCGAGAAGACCAGGGGCGATCCGAAGGGCATCGTAGAGAAATCCCCCCTCACCAATGACGGTTTCGAGTCCGCATGGTTAGCCCTCCGTAGCCGATATGAAAATAATCGGCTTCTGGTTACCAACCAGATAAACATCCTCCTCTTCTTGCCCCGCGTAACTTCCGAGTCAGAATCCGCCATCCTCCATCTTAAGCAAGTCCAATCCGTTCCGTTCCCAAGGCAGTCCTGTTCTAAGGACAGCGCACTCGTTCCAAAGCAACGTGAATCCGAGCAAGAGCACGTGTGATCTCTGTTCCAAGGAGAATCACCCAATCCGACTATGTCCTCATTTCCTACAAATGACCGTTGATGCTTGCTCCAGCTGTATAAGGCAAAGCAGCTCTGCTTAAATTGCTTCGCAAAAGGCCATTTGCTTCGAGAATGTCAAAGCTCCCACAACAGCAACACTTGTGGAGGACGACACCACACGCTTCTGCATCGTGGCAATCCAGCTTCCAGCGAGTCACATTCCACATCCACATCCACATTCCACATTCCAGCCCAATGCCACATTCGTACCCAATTCCACAGCTTGGCCAGACGTCAATCGACCAGTACCTTCCGCAGAAATATCAAGTTCTTCCGCACCTCTTTTTAACGTTCAGACGTATTTCGTATTTTTGAAAGATTTGCCGAGTCTTCCATTGGCGGATCCTACATTCTTCGAGAGCTCACCAATCGATGTCCTGATTGGAGCCGTTATGGAAAATTCAACATTGAAGTTGTAATATTTTAACAATATTATAATAATAGTGTGCATTTTTTCCATATAAGGACATTTTAATCTATTAGCATATACCAAATTTATCATAAAATATGGCTTATAGTTTATTCAAATTATTATGCTTGCATTTTAACATAGAATGAATGTCATTAATTTGATAAAGTGTTGATAAATTTAAATTAATACAGTGCGTTAATTTTTCGAAATTATATAATGGCATAATTATGATCGATTTTTGTGTTTATTATATGCATTTGTATGATTAACAGATCAGGATCAGATCAGGATACCTTTGGGACCCGTTTTGAAACACGGACCAAGGAGTCTAACATATGTGCAGGGTATTGGGAGAGAAACCGAATAGCGTAATTAACTTGACTAATAACACTAGTCAACACGATTTTTCCTCAAGGAACAAAACCAACTTTTTATTAAAGATTTGGGGCTTAGAAATGGTTTGATGATATTTTTTTTTTCTATGGCAGAACTTTTTTTTGAAGAATTTTTTTAATCTGGTATTTTTTTTTTAAGCTATTTTCAGAGGTAGCGATAGTTTTTTTCACATAACTTTAGTATCTTACGTCTGGTTGTAAAGAACTTTGCTATTTTGAAAAGATAATTAAAACAGCTAGAAGTTAAGCCCAAACACTTTGTGATTACAGCTTACCGTCTGGGAAATATAAAGCATTGAAATGCAAAAATGATGATTTTTGTGCGGTATTTTTTACGAAATTTTGACTTTAAAAACTCAGGAAAAGTCGAAAAAAAATTATATCTTGTGTCCACAACATTTGACCTGAACAGTGTAATGTCCTATTTCAGGCTGAGGTATGCATCAGTCTGTCCAGGGTCCTGAATTACAAGATATTTATAATTCACGAGGACTTTATCGGGAAACCAGGAACTTTGCCCGAAACTGAAATAGAAATCACAACACTTTTTTTGGTTCTTTTAATTTTAATGGTTTTCTTTATTCTTCCGTATGATTATTCTACCCGGTTATGTTATGTTTACTTGCACTGCGACGCGGAGGGTGATTTTGACTGCCTCGTTATGTTATGTTTACTTGCACTGCGACGCGGAGGGTGATTTTGACTGCCTCTTGACCGCCGATTGACTCCCGATTGACTGCCTCCTGATGGCTGGTGGACTGCCTTTTTATAGCTCGGCCGGCCTTCCATGAATGTCTTATAGATATCTTATTTCTACTCCAGACCGTGGGAAGGGTTCTTACATAAATCTCTCTGGCCGAATTATAGTCTGCGCGTGCAGACGGGCTGATCGGTAACAGAAGGTTACCAAATCATTAACCCTGTAGAGTCAGTGTTCAATATCCCCGGTAAGGAGAGTCGGAGACTGCTGACTGGCTTGCGCATGTGGGGGTTTTGCCCGGTGATCAAAGATTACCTAAGCACTCGCCTCCCAACAAGGGTCCAATGTCCCAGGTAAGGTGATCGGTGTGCACCAGTACCGTGGGAAAGGAATTTCGTTGGTACTTCGGGAATATATATTGTTATGAACATTTATTTATTTAATATTATTTTAGGTTCTTATTGCCTAAGCCCCTTCTGCTGGTCTCCTGTCTTTTGCCGTGTGCTGAGTTTGCATTTTTGCTAGGTGTTGATCGCTTCACCTGGGAGTAGCGTTGGCTGCTTCATCTGCTTGTGACGAACCATGGGATCCATGGTTCGTTACACCCCCCCCTTTCTTCCGGGTGGGTGGTGTTATAGGGCGCCGCGTGTGCTGAGGTTGATATTTCCTTGCTTTGTCTCGTCTCTTGCTGTGGATTTTGGTGGCGCATGTGCTGAGTTTTACTTTCTTTGGGTGTTGAACTCGTCATTTGAGAGCGTTCGTTACTTCCGTGGTAGTGGGGGTTGGTTACATATTCTGAGCCCGCGGGTTTTTGGTTCTTGGCTGCGCGTGTGCTGCGTTCTCGTCTTTGAGTTCGTTGGCTTTGGCTGGTCAGCTGCCGATATATGGAAACCAAAGTCGTGGCTAGGGGGATTGCGGGGGGCTAGTGGTAGTATTTGCCTCATCGGTGGCATCCCTGTCCTCGTGGAATTCCTTCAGGTCGTTGATGTTAGCAACCTTCGCTTTTCGGCTGCCCGGATGCTGTAGTTTTACAATGTTCGGTGATGCAAAACCTTTGACTCGGTATGGTCCATCGTATTTCGGTGCCAGCTTAGCGGCGAATCCGTCGGCCGCGTTGGAGAGGTGGTGTTGTCGTAGAAGTACTAGGGATCCAATAGGGGGCGCCATTGCCGGCGGCGGAGGTTGTAATGCCTTCCTTGTTCTTGGCTTGCCCTCTGGATGTTATTTCTGACAATGGTGAATACTTCGCTAAGTTTGGTTGCCTTGCCGAGAGCGGTCTCTGGGGGGCTTCCGGTGCCGGTCGTGACTTCGTCATAGAGAGCTCCAGGCAGCCGGGGCTCTCTTCCATGCAGTAGGAAAGCTGGGCTGAATCCCGTTGTCTCCGAGACGCTGGAATTTATTGCGAGGGATATTTCCGGTAGCAGCTCATCCCAGGTATTTTGACGATCCCCTACGAATTGGGCAATCATGGTCTTGACCGTCCGATTTGCCCGTTCCGTTGGATTTTCCTGGGGGCAGTAGGGTGCGGTATGTTGCAGTTCTACTCCTGCTGTCTGTAGAAATGACCGAAACGATCGACTCGTGAATTGCGTGCCGTTGTCGCACACAAAGCGTTTGGGTATGCCGAAATGGCTCAGGATTCGTTCTCGGAAAGCCAGTTCCAGGGTAGCGGTGGTGGCCTTTTTGAGTGGTACCAATTCGACCCATTTCGTGAAAGTGTCAAAGAAGACGAGCAGCATCGTGTTTCCTTTCTTTGATCGAGGTAGTGGTCCAACGAAGTCAGCGCATAGTGTAGCGAATGGCTCTTCGGCTTTGCGAGTAAGCATCTGTCCCACCGGCTTGCGCTGTTGAGCTTTGAACTTCTGGCAGCTTACGCAGCCACGGACATATTTCCTCACGTCTCGGTAGAAACCTGGCCAATAGTACCGTTGGGATATTCGGGTGATGGTTTTTCTGACCCCTAGGTGGCCGGCTGTGGGTTGGTCGTGGCATTCGTGAAGTATTCTGGCTCGTTGATCTTTTGCTACGCAGAGTTTCCATGCTATATGGTCGTCGTCGTCGGCGCCATGGCCCAGATGTCGATATAGTTCCCCGTTAGCATAGGTGTAGTCGGGGTATTTCTGAGGCTCGTCTTGGACTTGTTTTATCCGGTGCTGGAGCCAGGGGCAGGCTGTCTTCTCCTCTTCGATCCGTGCGAGTGTTCCTAATGGCTGCCTGGATAGTGCATCTGCGACTACGTTCTGTTTGCCCGCTCGATAATGCACGTCATATTGGTATTGCTGAAGTTCGAGGGCCCATCTCGCCACTCTACCGTATGGGCTGTTAAGCGTATTTAGCCATTTTAGCGCTAGATGATCGGTGATTACATCGAATCGGTACCCTTCCAGGTAGCAACGTAGTTTCCGAATGGCCCAAATGACCGCTAGGCACTCCTTGTCAGTAGCGGAGTAGTTTTCTTCCGCCTGGTTCAGTCGTCGGCTGACATATGCTATGACTCGTTCTTTGCCTTCGATTTCTTGGGTGAGAACTGCGCCAACTCCTAGATTGCTCGCATCTGTTTGCAGCGAAAACTTGACGTTGAAATCTGGGCACGCAAGGACGGGGGCGGTCGTGAGAAGTGTCTTTAGTTGATCAAACGCAGCCTGTTGTGCTTCGGACCATACCCATGGTTGGTCCTTCCTGAGTAGGCGAGACATCGGTTGGACGACCGTCGCGAAGTTTGGTACAAATCTTCGGTACCAGGACGCCATCCCGATGCATTGACGAAGCTCTTTTAGGTTGGTGGGCGGCCGGAGTTCTTTGACGGCGGCAATCTTGTCGGGGTCGGTGTGGATTCCCTCCTTGCTGATCATATGGCCGAGGTACTTGATTTGGGTTTGAAAGAACGCGCATTTTTCCGCATTTATCCTTAGGTTCGCTTTCCGGAGTCGGGACAAAACCACTTTTAAGTTGCGTAGATGCTCGTTGAAATCTCGCCCCACGATGACAATGTCATCTAGGTACGCGAATGCATATGGCTCCATGTCTGTACCAATCACGGTGTCGAGAGCCCGCTGAAATGTTGCCGGTGCCGAGTGTAGTCCAAAGGGCATCACCTTCCATTGGTAGAGGCCCCGGCCCGGTACGGTGAAAGCTGTTGCTTCTCTACTTCCGTCGGCCATGGGGATCTGCCAGTATCCGTTTTTCAGGTCGAGGGTGGTGATGAACCGCGCGTTTTGTAACCGTTCCAGAATATAGTTGATCCTCGGCAACGGGTATGCGTCGGGGATGGAATGCGTGTTGAGTTGCCGGTAGTCCACGCACATGCGCCATTTCCCATTCTTTTTTACGGACGAGTACAATTGGGGCGCTGTGGGGGCTCCGGGAGGGCTCGATGAGGCCTTCCGAAATCAATTGGTCCACTTGTTCATCAATTATTCGCATCATTGCTGGGTTCTTAGGATAGTACCGCTGTTTTATGGGCCGGTTATCCCTCATGACAATAGTATGCTTGGCGATGTCCGACGTTCCGTGGAGGCCATCAAATTTTGGTAACTCCTCCTCTAGAAATGCTTGAATCTGCGGCGCTAAATCTGGCGGCCACGGCTCCGGGACTGGTTCAGGCTCATGTTCTGTTGGGTCGGCGGCTTCGGAGTCAGGTGGTTGGCGTGGGTCTTCGGGTAAGAGGGTTGTATCGAAGGCGCTGGGCGGTTCGATCCTCCGTTGGTAGTCGCTTATGTGGGCGACGATGGGTGTGGTGTCGACCATGGGTATGATGTTTTGGTACGCCGGGTGTAGTACTCGTGTTATACTACGGCCAGACTGGTACGTGAACAGGTGAGTCGCGATGACGCCTCTGGTATCACAACAACGACTTGTATGGGCGACGAAGATCTCGGACATGGCTTTAGGCATGGCTCGGTGCATGACGCTAAAAATCATGTCAGTACGCGGAAGGTACTCCATTGTGTGGGCGAGGATCGGTGTGGCGTCGGCCGTGGGTACGACAGGGCTGCGGTCGGTGTATCGTGGGGTCATCGTGCTGGTTTCCGGGCCCGCGTTGAGGGGCTCTGTGGATATTAGTTCGATTATGGGCCCCGACCAGTGTGGGGTTAGCGTGGCTGTTTCCCTTGTTGCTGGGCTGTTGATCTGTTGCTGCCGTTGTCGGTGTCGATGTTGTTGCCTTGGTTCAGGGCTGATGGTCGTCTCGGAGGGTGTTTCTGTGTTCACTTTCTTTTTGAAGGAGGTGGTACTTACATGCTCTGTTGCTGGACTTGGACCTGGGCTTCCTGTGTCGAGCGCCGGGTTCCAGTGCATGAGTGCATGTCTCGTGGGTGAGATTTTCGTAGCTTCTTTGGGGTATGTGTCCCCTGTGGTTGGCCTTGGACGCGGTTGCTCCGTAATGACCGTGGGACTCGTTTTCCCGGTTACTTGTTTGTTGTTTCTCGGTGTCGGCTTCGGATTCGTGTTCTTCGTTATTGCCCGACGTTTTGCCTTTGCTGGGGCGGGGTTGGGTGTCGTGTTCTTCGCGGTGATATGGGTCAGTGTATTCGTTGGGGTATGTCGTGGTCGCGTGCTTGCTGTTGCTGGTATCGGTGTCATGTTGGCGCTGCTGGGTGCCAAAATTGTTGGGATAGGTTGTGGACGTATGACGCCTGCCGTTGGCTTCGGTTTCGGGTGTCGAGGTTCATCGCCTTGTACACTGTTGGTTGGAACGGGGTGGATAGGTGGTGTGGGGCGCTGATCTCGTAATTGTAGAAGTGTGGTACCGCACTTGATCGTTGTTTCAATGGCACATAGGAAGTCCATGCCGACGATAACTTGATCCAACATGTTTGGTAGAACAAGGAGGGGTATTTGAACTTCTCTTTGATCCAGCCTGATGTGCGCCAGTAGAATCTGGGTGATCTCTCTGACCGAGCCGTCGGCCAGGCGTATGCGGACGCATGCATCTTGCAGGTTGGTGTGGTTGTCTAGTTGTCGGGCGAGCCTGGCACTGATAAAGCTTCGGGATGCCCCCGTGTCGACGGTGGCTTCCGTTGCCTGTCCTCCTATGGTTACCATTGCCACTATCCGGTTCTCGTTCGTGTGTAGCGGGGGTTTTATTCGTGGGTCGGGGCAGACGTCGTTCCCGGCTGATCCCGTGTCAGTCGAGGACGCGAGTCGTTTCCCGACGTATGTTGGCGACAGCAATCGACGGTCCGTGTGCCGCGCTTGCCACATTCCCAGCAGAATAGAATCGAGGGATTTTGGCATTCGTATGCCGCGTGCCCTGCTACACCACACCGGCGACAGGCTGCGCGTGGGTTGGGAATGGGGGTCGTGATCATGTGATGTGCCGCCTCGGTGGTTGTCGTACCGGTCGGGTTGGATAGCTGTCTCCTTGGTGAGTCTGCCGAGTTCCAATGAGGCTTCCGGGATGGTGTCCGATTAGAGTCGCTGCTCCTCAGCTCTGTAGCCGGCTTTGCGTATCTGGGCGGTTGTTGTGGTGGTGCGAGAGTGGTCGGGATGGTCCGTGCTTGAATACCCTCCAACTCCGTGGCCAGCAGTGTTAGCTGGGACAAGTCTCGCAGTTCGTCGCGGCGCACGTACATCTGGTATGCGGGGAGGGCGTTGTCGTAGATCCTGCTTAGCTCCTTGGCTGCGTCGTACCTGGCGTGGTACATGAGTGAACGTATCTCGATGAGGAAATCTTTGAACAGTTCCCCTGGCATTTGCTGGCGGGCTCGGATCTGGTCTTCCAGTTGTTCGAAGTACCGTGGGGGCAAGAAGAACGCTAAGAATTCCTGGCGAAAGTTTTCCCATGAGGAACTTTGTAGGCGGTTGATGCGGAACCACCACCTGGCACGGTCTGTGAGAAGTTCGGTCATGGCTCGCGGCAGCTGGTTTGTGTCCACCCCATAAGAGAGCGCACGTTCTTCGAGTAGTTCAATGAATGATAGAGGGTCACCTTGGCCGTCGAACTGGATTCCCCATCTTCGGATGTTTTCCGCCATTTGTGCGGCGTGATTGTAGTAGTGTCCTTCCATGGGTCGGTCGATCGCTGGCAAGATCCTCGGCACGGGTGCTGTGTGGGTTTCTGTAGCTAGGGGCCTTGGAAACGGGGCAGTAGGAGTGCGGTATTCGGTGGCTGCGGGGACTCGTAGTCCGGCCTTAGGATCCATTTGGCGAGTGTCGGATGGTCCAGGAGTAGTAGGCAGTGGTGACTTGGAGCGAGAGCGTGAGGATGGTTTGGCATAGTACCTTTCAAACTCTCCTAAGCGAACCCAGGCATCTTGAGAGAGTGGTCCAGCGACTAGCGCGGCAAATTTCTTTCGGCGTTCATCGACCGTTCCTTCGCCGCTGAATCCGAATTCCTCGGCGAGGACTTCCAGCTCGTCCCGACGAAGTTTGTGGATCCAGCCGGTGCTGACCCCTGGATTAGAAAGGTGTCCCGCAGGGTATGCCTCCTCTGGTTGTTCCTCGTCGTGGTGTTCCATGGTGGTTTTCTGTTGGTTTTGGCACTTGATTCACGGTTAAACGGCACTTTTCGGGTCGGCACTGCGTTTACTTTCGCGATTGTTTTCGCGTCCGGATAACGTTAATGAATTATTGTCGCGTTTCTATTCAATTTTCCTTTTGCTGGCAGTGGGTCTTTAATCCACGAAGTCCCTGATTTCGGTTTTTCTTGATGTTTTCCTTCAAAAATCCTTTAAAGTCCCTGCTCGGGCGCCACTTGTAATGTCCTATTTCAGGCTGAGGTATGCATCAGTCTGTCCAGGGTCCTGAATTACAAGATATTTATAATTCACGAGGACTTTATCGGGAAACCAGGAACTTTGCCCGAAACTGAAATAGAAATCACAACACTTTTTTTGGTTCTTTTAATTTTAATGGTTTTCTTTATTCTTCCGTATGATTATTCTACCCGGTTATGTTATGTTTACTTGCACTGCGACGCGGAGGGTGATTTTGACTGCCTGGTTATGTTATGTTTACTTGCACTGCGACGCGGAGGGTGATTTTGACTGCCTCTTGACCGCCGATTGACTCCCGCGATTGACTCCCTCCTGATGGCTGGTGGACTGCCTTTTTATAGCTCGGCCGGCCTTCCATGAATGTCTTATAGATATCTTATTTCTACTCCAGACCGTGGGAAGGGTTCTTACATAAATCTCTCTGGCCGAATTATAGTCTGCGCGTGCAGACGGGCTGATCGGTAACAGAAGGTTACCAAATCATTAACCCTGTAGTCAGTGTCCAATATCCCCGGTAAGGAGAGTCGGAGACTGCTGACTGGCTTGCGCATGTGGGGGTTTTGCCCGGTGATCAAAGATTACCTAAGCACTCGCCTCCCAACAAGGGTCCAATGTCCCAGGTAAGGTGATCGGTGTGCACCAGTACCGTGGGAAAGGAATTTCGTTGGTACTTCGGGAATATATATTGTTATGAACATTTATTTATTTAATATTATTTTAGGTTCTTATTGCCTAAGCCCCTTCTGCTGGTCTCCTGTCTTTTGCCGTGTGCTGAGTTTGCATTTTTGCTAGGTGTTGATCGCTTCACCTGGGAGTAGCGTTGGCTGCTTCATCTGCTTGTGACGAACCATGGGATCCATGGTTCGTTACAACAGGTACCCATACCTCAGATTGGGCACAACGAAAGAAAGATCCAATTTTTGTGGACGTGCACTTGTGAGAATATAAAGGAAACATTTGACCTGAATAGGTATTCTACCTCAGGTCTCGAAAAAAGTAACTGTCAACAACATTTAATACCAAAGGAACGCGAACAGGTACCAAATGTACAACCCTTTTTCGTTTGCTTTGTTCCCAATTGGCAGTTGGGCCCGCCGCCTTCAAAAAGGTATTTTTTGTGCATTTTTTCCATATTTTAGGTTTGGTTAACGAATTTTAGCTCCAAAGTCTCTCCACAGATTTTAATGAGCGATACCTTAAACGACGCCAAATTAACGCACCTATACACAAAAAAATAGAGGAATAGATACAACCAGACGTAAGATACTAAAGTTATGTGAAAAAACTATCGCTACCTCTAAAAAAAAGCTAAAAAAAAAAAATACCAGACTTCAAAAATTCTTCAAAAAAAGTTCTGCCATAGAAAAAAAACCATAATTCTTTAAAAAATTTAAATCCCCATATCTATCAGAAAAAGTCATTTTGGATCCTTGAGGAAAAAAAAATGTTCGATTTTGTCGAGTAGTGTAATGGGATTAGTTTTTTACCTATTTATAGAAAATTACCACAATCCCGGGGCGTTCTATATAGTTATGTATAATAATATTTATATTATTTATGCCTCTAACTGTAACGTACCTTGAGCATATATGCTGTGATCCGAAAGATGGTGAACTATACTTGATCAGGGTGAAGTCAGGGGAAACCCTGATGGAAGACCGAAACAGTTCTGACGTGCAAATCGATTGTCAGAATTGAGTATAGGGGCGAAAGACCAATCGAACCATCTAGTAGCTGGTTCCTTCCGAAGTTTCCCTCAGGATAGCTGGTGCATTTTTAAGTTATATAAAATAATCTTTTCTGTTAAAGCGAATCCGCTAAGGAGTGTGTAACAACTCACCTGCCGAAGCAACTAGCCCTTAAAATGGATGGCGCTTAAGTTGTATACCTATACATTACCGCTAAAGTAGATGATTTATATTACTTGTGATATAAATTTTGAAACTTTAGTGAGTAGGAAGGTACAATGGTATGCGTAGAAGTGTTTGGCGTAAGCCTGCATGGAGCTGCCATTGGCACAGATCTTGGTGGTAGTAGCAAATAATCGAATGAGACCTTGGAGGACTGAAGTGGAGAAGGGTTTCGTGTGAACAGTGGTTGATCACGAGTTAGTCGGTCCTAAGTTCAAGGCGAAAGCCGAAAATTTTCAAGTAAAAAATCAGTAAGCATATATTGTCAAATCTTTAATGATTTTTTTGAAACACTTGAATAATTTTGAACGAAAGGGAATACGGTTCCAATTCCGTAACCTGTTGAGTATCCGTTTGTTATTAAATATGGGCCTCGTGTTCATCCTGGCAACAGGAACGACCATAAAGAAGCCGTCGAGAGATATCGGAAGAGTTTTCTTTTCTGTTTTATAGCCGTACACCATGGAAGTCTTTCGCAGAGAGATATGGTAGATGGGCTAGAAGAGCATGACATATACTGTTGTGTCGATATTTTCTCCTCGGACCTTGAAAATTTATGGTGGGGACACGCAAACTTCTCAACAGGCCGTACCAATATCCGCAGCTGGTCTCCAAGGTGAAGAATCTCTAGTCGATAGAATAATGTAGGTAAGGGAAGTCGGCAAATTAGATCCGTAACTTCGGGATAAGGATTGGCTCTGAAGATTGAGATAGTCGGGCTTGATTGGGAAACAATAACATGGTTTATGTGCTCGTTCTGGGTAAATAGAGTTTCTATCATTTATGGTAGTTACTTGTTCCCCGGATAGTTTAGTTACGTAGCCAATTGTGGAACTTTCTTGCTAAAATTTTTAAGAATACTAGTTGGGTTAAACCAATTAGTTCTTATTAATTATAACGATTATCAATTAACAATCAATTCAGAACTGGCACGGACTTGGGGAATCCGAATGTCTAATTAAAACAAAGCATTGTGATGGCCCCTAGCGGGTGTTGACACAATGTGATTTCTGCCCAGTGCTCTGAATGTCAAAGTGAAGAAATTCAA
>JAECWT010000260.1:0-144109 GCA_018150885.1 Drosophila tristis
ACAGTGACGGGCAACGATGGATATTCCAAATATGGGCGTCGATCAACTGAAGATAATGGCCATTATTCGGTAACTTTGAGAGTTAAAAATCAAGATTTGGAGATTGATAATCGTTGGGTTGTGCCATATTTACCGTTATTATCTAAGATTTATAAAGCGCACATAAACATAGAGGTCTGCAATTCAGTTGCTAATGTTACCGATGAAATCACTCAATTTCAAATGGGCAGATACATCAGTTCAAATGAAGCAGTATGGCGCATATTATCATTCCCGAACCATGATAGGCATCCAACTGTAGTTCATTTAGCTGTTTCATCTTGAAAACGGTCAACGCGTTTTTTTCACACCCGGAAATGCAATGAGAAGAGCTGCCCAACCACCAGCAACAACTCTAACTGCATTTTTTTCGTTGTGTCGAGCAGATGATTTTGCGAAAACAAAAGTTTTTCAAAGGCGAAGACGCGGGAAAAGCCGTTCATGGTCAGCCAGTATTGTTTCACTCATTGACATGCATTGGGAACTTACACTTGAAGATGTAGCATTGTCATCAAGTCCACATCAAATTCGGACACTTTTCGCAATTATTCTAGCCACGTGCAGTCCAGCAAAGCCAATTGAATAGTGGCAAAAACATCAAAATCATTTGTCAGAGGATTTTTTACATCTATTGCGCCGTCAAACGGGTGATATAAACATGGACTATACGCCGGAAATTTACAACGAAGCATTGATTGCTATTGAACACCTTTGCTTGATGATGGCAAGCAAAGCATTAGCTCAATTAGGTATATGACAGCGCATAATCGTGATATACACGACCTTTTCAACAAAGAACTGGAGCGTGAACAGCAGTATGATCGTGCCGAGCTTAATGCGTTTGTGCAAAACAAACAAGCCACAGTTAAATATCAACCAAAGAACGGTTTACGACCAAATATTTCGAGCTATCGAAGAACAACATGGTGGACAGTTCTTTTGGATGCAGCTGGAGGTACCGGAAAAACGTTTGTCATTTCGATTATTTTGGCTACCATTAGAGCACAAGGTAGAATCGCATTGGCTTTGGCTTCGTCTGGCATCGCTGCCACATTATTGGATGGTGGTCGGCGCACTCTGCCCTTAAGTTGCCCTTGAATATGAAGGCTGACGATAATCCTACATGCAACATTTCAAAAAGATTTTCAATGGCGAGAGTGCTGCAGCAATGCTCTCTTATTGTATGGGATGAGTGTACTATGGCCAACAAGAAGTCACTGGAAGCACTTAATTGTTGAAAGATATTCGTGCAGATAATCAATTGTCTGTTGGTGCATTGATATTGTTAGCAGGTGATTTCAGACAAACATTGCCTGTAGTCAAACTAGGAACTTCTGCTCATGAAATTAATGCGTGTTTGAAAACATCTAATTTGTGGCGCTCTGTGAAAACACTTAGATTGACTACAAATGTACGTGTTCAATTGCAAAACGATGCTTCAGCAGATTTGTTTTCCAGACAACTGTTAGACATTGGTAATGGCATACTTCCCGTTGACAATTCTGGCTTCATAACGCTTCCAAATAATTTTTGCACTTTTGTGTCATCGAAGGAATACTTGATTCAGAGCGTGTTTCCAAATATTGTACAAAATTATAGAAACCATGAATGGTTGAGGGAAAGAGCAATTTTTGGCCGGAACAAATAAACATGTCAATGAGATCAACGCATCTATTTTGAATTCCATCCCAGGAGAAATAGTTGCGTATCAATTATCAATCAAGATGATGTTGTAAATTATCCAGTTCAATTTCTAAATTCATTGGACTTACCTGGATTGCCGCCATACTATTTACAAGTAAAAGTTGGAGCCACCATAATTATGCTGCGGAATCTTAATCCACCACGACTTTGCAATGGTACAAGACTTGCTGTGAAAAAAGTTATGACTAATTTACTTGAAGCAACTATTTTGACTGGGAAATTTTGTGGTGAACACGTTTTAATTCCGAGAATTCCGAGAATTCCGATGATTCCGACTGACATGGCATTTGATTTCAAACGACTACAATTTCCGATTCGTTTGGCTTTTGCTATGATTATTAATAAATTTTCACAAGGACAGAACTATTGGTTGCAAATTTGTGGTTTAAATGTTGGAGCATCCGGTATTTTTACATGGTCGAACTGTATTTAGCGTGCTCACGAGTAGGCAAACCTTCGGTATTAATTATTCATTTTACCGACGGCAAAACAAAGAATATTGTTTATCACAAAGCATTGCAATAACTAAAATATGTCAGTACATCAAGAATTATCATTTTTTAATTTCGATAAATTCCTAAACATTAAATTCATTTAGTAAGTTGCGAAGTCCGTCGGGAAAAAAAAAAGAGACGGTTATTTGATCTTTATAAACTCATATAAAATCGAAAATTTATTTAGTGCGTTAATTTGGCGTCGTTTGGTCGCTCATTAAAATCTATGGAGAGACTTTGGAGATAAAATTCGTTAACCAAACCTAAAAAAATGAACAAAAAATACCTTTTTGAAGGCGGCGGGCCCGGGATATATTTTTGTAAAGTCAAGTTAAAGTTAAAAAAAACGAGAAGGAAAGTGTGAGTCGCTTCTGGGGACGCGACTCTACTTATACCCGTACTCAGTCAGTATATACATTTTTGAGCATGTAATTTTTTAGAATTTTAGAATTAAAAAAAAAATTTTACATTTTACATTTTTTTGCTACGTTTGTTATCTACATCTACATCTACAATGTATATTTTACATCTAACGTGTAGATAATACATGTACCATTTAGATTCTACATCTCCTCCGCTAGGGGTTGCTCGCGCACTGAACGCGGCAGAGCGTGCGAGCGAGAAGGAGAATGAGTATGTCTCTGGCTGGTGGAGGCGGGGAAACCAACAGAAAATTAATTTCTTCATTCTGGCTATAATTATGATCCGATCTGATTCAGATTCATACGATACTGCGTTTTTAGTTTTATCGTATCTTTAAAATTGTGCTTGCCACAGATTATCGTCTTTTGTGTGGGCAGAAGGGGGCGGGGCGAAATTTTGAAATACACTTGTAGCAGTGTGATATCACATGAGTCTTGAAACCAAATATGGTTGCCCAAGCTTTTAGAGTCTCTGAGATCCAGGCGCTCATCGAGACGGACGGACGGACGGACAGACGGACATGGCTATATCGTCTTGGCTATTGATGCTGATCAAGAATATATATACTTTATGATGTCGGAAACGTTTCCTTCTCTGCGTTGCACACATCCACTTTTACCACAAATCTAATATACCCCCTTAACTCTTTTTTGAGTACGGGTATAAAAACTAAAAATGAGGTACATATACTAGTGGGGCTTTAAAAATGCTTAGTAATAATTTTTTTTCTATTTCAGTATTTTTTAAAGCTTTTTCAGAGGTAGCGCTCTTTTTTCACATAACTTAAGTTTCTTACAACTGGTTGTAATGAACTTGGCCATTCTGACAGATGCAAAATTCATTTTTACCATAAATATGACCTTAAAAACCATAAAAATTAAAAATTATATCCTGTGCACTTATATTTTTTGTGTAAAAAAAATTATCATCCAGCATTTTTAAAGCCCCAAATCTGACAGAAAAAGTCGGTTTGGGTCCTTGAGGAAATATCGTGTCGGGTAGGAAAGTAATTTTTTTGCCAGAGGAAAGAATTTCAAAAGTCATTTTCATTCTACTCTATTTTATGGTGTTGATATATTTCGCCATTTCACAATGGGCCAGACTCCCGTTTTTTTTGGCATAAAGTCGTAAATTGGAAAAAAAGTTCAGTTTTGTCGAGTAGTGAATTGTGTATTGTATTTTTTATGTCTTATTTTAGAAAAAATCCTACCAAAGTGTTTGTGTGTTGTCGACTAATAAACTAATTTCTGGCAATTTGTGTCAAAAAGTAATTACTTTAAACTGTGATTTTCAACTTGTTATAAACACTTGTTACCCAATTTTGACCATTCTCCTATGTGCAAGTTTGAGGAAATAAATTCTGTTCTAATAGATGTGTGGATCAATGGATAGCGAAATAGAAAAACGCGTTATTTCACTGGATTAGGTTTCGTACGTAATCGTACAATTGCGACACTTAAGATTTAGATTTGAAGGTAGAAATATACGATTTTCGTAATAGTATTAGTTTAATACATATAATAAATCGGTATATAAGTTCTTTTAAAATTTTAAAATCAAATAATTATAACAAATCTTCTCCTCCACAATGTGTCCTTATAGTGGGGGTATATGTGGGTGTGGTCGGATTCACATGAAACTTTTCTCGCCTACTTTAAGTGCTATTATGATCAATTACACCAAATTGCATCTTTCTAGCTATAATATTAGACTTTAAGCAAAAAAAAGGGAATCTGGCCCATTGTGCATTGTGACATGCGCACTTTAGTAGTATCCTTTAATTCAATTAACCGATATGTGTTTACTTTAAGACCATGTATCAAACCTAACTTATAACCTTAACTTGACCTCTTGAACAGATTTTAGAGCCTTAGTATACTTTCAAAAAATGGTGACGTCCCAAGTACCGATTTACCTTTACCGTATCACAACGAACAAAAAATTATTTATACTCACGAATTCCAACGCTATCCGCTTATGAAACAATCTTTGCCATACCCTTAAACCCAACCCAATTTCAAAATAAAATTAAAACATATTTAAGAAATAATTAAAAATTATCAAACTAAATAAATTTAAACCCATTAATAATATAATAATAATAATAAATTATAAAAGAAAATTAAAAAACCAATTTAAAAAAATAATAATATTAAAAAAGATATGTAAATAAATATAAATAAAAATCTAATTTATAACTCTGGTGAAAATGTTATTGTACAATTATTAGTTTTAAGTAAATACTCTTTCGAAACGAATTATACATCGTAAGCGACTATCGCAATAAAAATAAGTTAATACTTGTAGCGTTAGGATATTGCATGATACAAATTTAATTAAAAAATTGAAGTGTATTTTCGTTTTCCCGCAAATAAAACGCAACTTGTTTTTTTTTATCCTTCAGCGCCACCTGGCAAACGTTCTTCCACTAAAAATATCTTTTTAAAATTGGAAGATTTTTTTTTGCCGCTATCTGTTACGTTTTTGCCACCGTAATTTAGGATATAATTTCAAGATTTCAAGAATTTCAATAATTCCTTGTGCTCATTACACTACTCGACAAAATTGAACTTTTTATTTAGGCTGTGAACCAAAATGATTTTTTCTGATAGATTTCGGGATTTAAAAATTTGTATAGTACTTTATTATTTTTTGTATAGTGTAATTTTTTTTAAAATAATTTTTAAAATCTGGTATTTTTTTCATGGTTTTCATGTTTTCAGAGGTTCTTCTTCTATTTTTCACATAACTTAAGTAGAAGTAGATATAAGATACTTAAATTATGTAAAAAAAAGCACTAATTTCGGGTAAAATTTTTTTTGAGTTCTTTTGGTCAAACGGCTGCCTGTTGACCGTTTATCCATAGATTCTAATGAGCAATACCTTAAACGACGCCTAATTAATGCGCATGTACACGAAAAAATAGAGGTCACAAGATATAATTTTTTTTCTACTTTTCCCGAGTTTCCCGAGAAGCACTACTGAAAAAAAAATCCAACAAAAAATACCAGATTTAAAAAAATTCTTTAAAAAAAAAACTACACCATAATTCGTTAAAAAAACCCCCGAAATCTATAAAAATCTATATTTTGGGCAACAGCCTAATTCTAGTGTTGACTAGTGTTATTAATTCGTGCAGCTCGTCTATGCTCGTGCAGCCCGGCTATGCGCCTGGCTTTAGGCGAATTGAGATTATTGTATATGTGGCCGAAACGTACATGCACGCGATTTCGACTGCACGTTCGTGATATAGACGATTGATATCCTCACCGCCCAAGATGTATATTTGTAAAAATGTATGTGATTGGTTTGTCATTGTCAGCAATGAAGACACTATGTGGCACAATTTTTCTTTGATTACACTACTCGACAAAATCGAACTTTTTTTTTCCTCAAGGATCCAAACCGACTTTTTCTGATAGATATGGGGATTTAAAATTTTTTAAAGAATTATGGTTTTTTTCTATGGCAGAACTTTTTTTGAAGAATTTTTGAAGTCTGGTATTTTTTTTTTAGCTTTTTTCAGAGGTAGCGATAGTTTTTTTCACATAACTTTAGTATCTTACGTCTGGTTGTAAAGAACTTTGCTATTTTGAAAAGATAATTAAAACAGCTAGAAGTTAAGCCCAAACACTTTGTGATTACAGCTTACAGTCTGGGAAATATAAATCATTGAAATGCAAAAATGATGATTTTTGTGCGGTATTTTTTACGAAATTTTGACTTTAAAAACTCAGGAAAAGTCGAAAAAAAATTATATCTTGTGTCCTCTATTTTTATAGGTGCGTTAATTTGGCGTCGTTTAAGGTATCGCTCATTAAAATCTATGGAGAGACTTTGGAGCTAAAATTCGTTAACCAAACCTAAAATATGGAAAAAATGCACAAAAATACCTTTTTGAAGGCGGCGGGCCCAACTGCCAATTGGGAACAAAGCAAACGAAAAAGGGTTGTACATTTGGTACCTGTTCGCGTTCCTTTGGTATTAAATGTTGTTGACAGTTACTTTTTTCGTGACCTGAGGTAGAATACCTATTCAGGTCAAATGTTTCCTTTATATTCTCACAAGTGCAGGTCCACAAAAATTGGATCTCGTCGCGTCTACCTAATCATAGTCATGGATATATAACGCTGTGCCTATAGTGTCTGTGCCTTAGTGTAGTTCTGACTTCCCTCAGAATACGATCGTGTGTTTACCAAAACATCTAACAATTAATTCAAATCAATTGTCATGGATACCTCTGGCCGATAATTTTCATGTGCTTTCCAAGCAGACTCATTTTGCTACATATGTGGTAAGTACATGATGATCAACGAAATAAAAATCGCTTTTACCGAAACTCTCCAAAAACAGTATGAAGAAAACTTTAAAATCAAACCCGAAAGTTTTGTTGAAAAGTGGGCACCAAGCTATATATGTCAAATGTGTAGATTGAATTTAACAGCATATGATTACGACGAAAAGTAAGTAACTCTAATCCACAAAACTATTAACTTTTCCCAAAATTCTAAACATTATTTTTTTCTTACAATTTTTTTTAGAAAACAATTTAACTTTGGTAGTCCAATGATGTGGAAAAAAACAGATATTCACGGCGCCGAATGTTTCTTTTGTTCAGTAAACAAAACTGGAATTGGGAAACACTTGAAAATAGTTTACCCGAAACAATCTGGCTTCGGCTTTACCCTTCCTGCTCCTTCCGAGGAAATACCGCCCCTAAAACGCCAAAAAAGGAGAGGTCTTCCTCGTCGAATGGAACAACGGATTCAAGCAATAACTATTCAGGAGAATGGAAATTTTGCAATCCTATTTCACAGGAACAATTGAACGATTTGGTGAGGATCCTGGATCTTCCTAAAAATAAATCCGAGCTGCTTGGATCTTTTTTAAAGGATGCCCGTTTATTGAAAGAAGGTGTCAAAATAACTCATTTCCGGACGCGTCATTTGGTTCACGCACAATTTTATATGACGAAGGATGACATGTGCGTTTGCCACGACATTTTCGGACTCTTCAAGCAACTTGGTGAAGCGTACGACGCAAAAGATTGGAGGTTATTTGTTGACAGCAGTAAGGAAAGTTTAAAGGCTGTTTTGCTACATAATGGAAACCAAAAGCCGTCTGTTCTTATCGCCCATGCTGTTAATATGAAGGAAACATATCAAACAATGGCTAAGTTGTTTGTAAACATAAAATATAAAGAACACCAGTGGAAGGTCGCGTGTGACTTGAAGGTTGTAGCCATGTTAACGGGATTGCAAGGTGGTTACACAAAACACTGCTGCTTCCTGTGCCTATGGGATAGTAGAGCTAGAGAACAGCATTATTCAACAAAACTCTGGCCAAAACGGGAGGAACATACTTTGGAAAATTACAATGTAAAGAATGCAGCTCTCGTGAAGTTTGAAGACGTTATTTTACCACCATTACACATTAAGCTGGGACTAATGAAAAATTTTGTTAAAGCACTGGATAAGGAAGGTGAATCGACGAGTTACCTAAAAACTGTTTTTCCACGTCTGTCGCTGGCAAAAGTGAAAGAAGGAGTATTTGATGGCCCCCAAATTCGAAAACTACTAAAAGATGATGGATTTGAAAATATTTTATCTACGAATGAAAAAGCAGCTTGGAACTCATTCCGAATGGTAGTAGCAAATTTTCTTGGCAACAGCAAGAGTGATGATTACGTTAATATCGTTCAAGACCTAATTGAGAATTATGAAAAAATTGCAGCCAACATGTCACTAAAAATCCATTTCCTACACTCCCACTTGGACTTTTTTCCGACAAACCTAGGGGACGTTAGTGATGAACACGGAGAGAGATTTCACCAACAATTAAAGGCTATGGAACAACGTTATCAAGGTGTTTGGAATGAAAACATGATGGGCGACTATGTGTGGACTCTCATAAGGGAATCTGATTGGAGTGACAAAGGAAGACAGCCAGAAAACTTAAATTATTTTATGAACAGTAACAAGCAGTAAAAAATAAAAAGTTTGTATATCCTTAGAATTGACTAAAAAGTCTAAAAATTACTGATTGTTGTATGGGTTAGGGAATGAAATTCTATATCTCAGGTATTTCTACTTTGGTTTCATTGAAATATGAATAGGTAGAAGCGACAAACGTCTAATTTGTGTAAAAATAAAGGTCAACATTTGACCTGAACAGGTACCCATACCTCAGATTGGGCACAACGAAAGAAAGATCCAATTTTTGCGGACCTGCACTTGTGAGAATATAAAGGAAACATTTGACCTGAATAGGTATTCTACCTCAGGTCACGAAAAAAGTAACTGTCAACAACATTTAATACCAAAGGAACGCGAACAGGTACCAAATGTACAACCCTTTTTCGTTTGCTTTGTTCCCAATTGGCAGTTGGGCCCGCCGCCTTCAAAAAGGTATTTTTTGTGCATTTTTTCCATATTTTAGGTTTGGTTAACGAATTTTAGCTCCAATAGATTTCCATAGATTTTAATGAGCGATACCTTAAACGACGCCAAATTAACGCACCTATACACAAAAAAATAGAGGACACAAGAGTTTTTAAAGTCAAAATTTCGTAAAAAATACCGCACAAAAATCATCATTTTTGCATTTCAATGCTTTATATTTCCCAGACGGTAAGCTGTAATCACAACGTGTTTGGGCTTAACATCTAGCTGTTTTAATTATCTTTTCAAACTAGCAAAGTTCTTTACAACCAGACGTAAGATACTAAAGTTATGTGAAAATCGCTAACTCTGAAAAAAGCTTTAAAAAAATACCAGATTTAAAAAATTCTTCAAAAAAAGTTCTGCCATAGAAAAAAATAACGAGAAGGAGGAGTCGCTTCTGGGGACGCGACTCTACTTATATATCAGTCAGTAAATACATTTTGGATATATTTTTAGATTTTAGAAAAAAAAAAATTTTAATTTTCTTTTTATCTGTTATCTACATCTACATACAATGTATATTTTACATCTAAAGTGTAGATTATAGATGCCTTGATGAGATGGTTGTGTTTGTTTGAGGGGGGGGGGGGGGGGCTGAATTATTTTTTTCTGGCTATATTTTGCGATCTGATTTTTGTCGGTGATATGGGCATTCTCTCGATCTGGTTTTAGTTTATCGTTTTATTTTTGGGGGCGGAAGGGGGGGATTTTGAATACACGTGCGTGTGTTCCTGGTCTTGAAACAATTTGGTTGCCTACTCTTATAGTCTCTGGACCGGCGTCAACAGACGGACAGACGGACGCGGCGCGGACGACGCTGGCCTTCGTGGTAGTTATATTTTTGGGGTGATTTTCCTCTCTGGTCCTCTTTCCAATCTATATCCCTTACTCTTTTGGTCGGTAAAAAAAAAATATCATCAAACCATTTCTAAGCCCCAAATCTTTAATAAAAAGTTGGTTTTGTTCCTTCAGGAAAAATCGTGTTGACTAGTGTTATTAATATTTAATCGAATTGTTTGCCATTTGCCGTAGTGTTGTAAACTATTTCTGTTGCTCCAAACGATGTCATTTGCAAGTATGAATTGAAATTTTTTATTTTTTTATTTACAATCTGTCTGTTTAAACAATAAGTAAATTGTATAATTAATATTACATTAACAGAAATAGCAGTTTTCCAATGAGCCCTGCTATTATATATAACATCTTTTCAGTTTTTTGGATTTATCTATCGGGGAGATCGAGAATGTGGTATCTTTTCAGTCTTCTTACTGTTAAACTATTGTCTAATAGACTTAAGGCTAAATTATTTTCGTGGTTGTGGAGTCTGTCGATGTATTTCTTACTAGTTTTATTTATTTCTTCTTTTATGGTTGGAATATTAAGATCTTTTTAGTGTTTTAAGTCTGAGTTGTTGACATTTTGCTTTAATGTGGTTTTTCTATCTTAATCTGCGGTCGAGATGCAAGCCGAGATACTTCACACAGGTACTTTGTGGAATTGGTGAGCCGTTAAGGGTAACATTTGGGCAGCTACCTGGTCTTAATGAAAAAGTTATTTGGACGGATTTCAGGGAGTTGATTCTAATTTTCCATCGAAGGAACCAGTTCAATTAGGCTTAGCTCACACTGCAGGAGTTCGGAAGCTTCATTTATAGATGTGCTTGTGGCTAAAACGGCTATATCATCTGCATATGTTGCAACAGTGCAGTTTTTTATACCCGTACTCAAAAAAGAGTTAAGGGGTATATTAGATTTGTGGTAAAAGTGGATGTGTGTAACACAGAGAAGGAAAATTTTCCGACCCCATAAAGTATATATATTCTTGATCAGCATCAATAGCCGAGTCGATAGAGCCATGTCTGTCTGTCCGTCTGTCCGTCTTGTTTGACGCCTGGTTCTCAGAGACTATAAGAGTTAGGGCAACCAAATTTGGTTTCGCCCCGCCCCCTTCCGCCACAACAAAGGACGAAAATCTGTGGCAGGCACAATTTTAAAGATACGATAAAACTAAAAACGCAGTATCGTAGAGAATGCCCATATCTACCAGATTGCTGAACATGAATCAGATCGGATCATAATTATAGCCAGAATGAAGAAATTAATTTTCTTTTGGTTCCCCCGCCTCCACCAGCCAGAGACACACTACTGATTTTCTCTCTCGCTCGCACACTATGCCACGTTCAGTGCGCGAGCAACCCCTAGCGGAGGAGATGCAGAATATAAATGGTACATCTATAATCTACATTTTAGATGTAAAATATACATTGTAGATGTAGATGTAGATAACAGATGTAGCAAAAAAATGTAAAATGTAAAATTTTTTTTTTTTTCTAAAATTCTAAAAAATTATATCTCAAAAATGTATTTACTGACTGAGTACGGGTATAAGTAGAGTCGCGTCCCCAGAAGCGACTCACACGTTCCTTCTCGTTTTAACTGGCATGTCGGTCGTATATAGGGTTTAGAAAATGGTCCTAATACGCTTCCTTGTGGGGCGCCTGCGTTGATGAGAAGTAGTGTTGATGTATCATTTTTATGCTGCACGTAAAAGCATATTTTAGTCAGATATGATTTGATTAATAAATAATACGGACCAGGTAGCCATTTCTTTATCTTGTACAATAAACCATTGTGCCAGACTCGATCGAACGCTTGTTGAACATCAAGAAATGCAGAAGTGCAGTATTTTTTTTTTCAAATGCAGAAACTATACCATTAATGACCCTGTGACATTGCCCAGGGGTCCCGTGACCTCTCCTGAATCCGAATTGGTATTCAGGAATGATGGAAAGTTCGTCCAAAATTGGCAACATTCTCTTCAATAGTATTTTTTCAAACACTTTCGAGAATATTGTCAACAGACTAATGGGACGGTATGATGTCAATTCCGTTTCTATTTTGTTTGGCTTTATGATCATAATGATCTCTGCACATTTCCATTGACTTGGAAAGTGGTCTAGTCTGAGAATCGCGTTAAATACAAGAGTGAGAAACCGAATGCATTTTGGTGGTAAACTTTTTATCGTGATGCCGTCTATTTTATCAGGGCCTGGTGCTTTTTTATTGTTCAAGCATTTGATTTCTGTCACAACTTCTTCATATTTGATGCTTTTAATAGGCAAGCTCATTTGGCAGGGTGACTCAAGGAATTTTTCTACTTCAGTCTCTGTTATATAATTATTTATATCGTTTGGCTGAAACACAGAATGCAGATGTTGTGCAAATACTTCCGCTTGTTCATTATTAGGTCTATGTATTAGACCATTAGACCTACACCAAGTTCCATTGCTTTTGCGAGTATTTATGTTTCTTTTAGCTGGTTTCTTTAGGTATTTAGTCGCCCTCCATAGGTGGTATTCATTGTTGCAGGAATTAGGGTCTAATAGGCTGTTTACATTGGGGCTGCGTCATGCTTCTTTGCGTCTTGCCGGAGACGCAGTTTTTGTTACATAGGTTAAGCATAGGGCCCTAGTGGTGGCAAAAAGTTGCGTCAGTTTCTGTTCATGTGCGTCTATTCGATATATTCGATTGCTTTTGCTCATTTTTGCTCTTTTCTGCCTATCAGCGCAACTATCACCACTAATAACAACAAAAATTTTTATATCAAAAATCAAATTTTGGCGCTAAAAGTGTATGATTGTGCAAAAAGGTGAAAATATACATAAAATCATTAAATAAATTACTTGAAACTGATTGTATTATTATCATACGAAATTTTTCTGACCCCCTGATGCCATTAAGACACTGCTGGAGACGAACTTCGGTGGTTTTCATAATTTGAAGAAGAACTCCCACAAACTCTACAATAAAAGTCAATTCTCTTTCGTCCATTTTTCTGCCGTCTTGCATAAATCTGTTGATTTTCAAAAATTTGTGTTTCATTCTGTTTGGCTATTAAGAGTTTTTAATAGCCGTTGAAACTCGTTTGGTTTTAAGAAAAAGGTCTAGCGTTTCAATGAGAAATGTACAATTTATTTTGTATTGGTAATTAAAGTAGGCGTTAGTAGGACCGATATAATAAAGCGATGCGATTGATACGAAGATTATCTCTCAACTGGCTACAAGGGCAAATGGGCCGACTTGCCAGCGCCCTATGCAGCAAGTGTTAAAGAGAGCGAAAACGAGCGATGAAAGGAGAGCAGATCGGGGCAGATGCTTAGCCGAGCACGAACGTCATATGGAACGCGAGAGCTTAGATGCTGCAACTGCAACAACAAAGCGAAGATAAAATGAAAGAACGGCCGCTGCCGTGCATAACATAGGCTGATTAACAATGATTGGTACAGTGCAAATAATGAACATAATTAAATCATATTTAGGCTGCTTGACCCGACATACTCCCCCCGTTGGAATCCTGACTTTCAACAGCATCTTTAAGGGGAAGCAGACACAGCTTGTTAACGGCTCGCTTGGTGATTCCAGTTGCAGTCCTCAGCACAGCGACTCGGGTGACGCCATCTCTTCCAGGTAGTAGTTCGACCACCCTCGCTAGTGGCCACTTCATGGGAGGTAGATTTTCATCCTTGACGAGCACCAGGTCTTTGACTGCTAAACTCGGCTTCTGAGTTCGCCACTTTGAGCGCTGCTACAGTGACGTGATGTACTCCTCCTTCCACCGGGACCAAAAGAGCTATTGAAGGTAAGAAACGCGCTGCCAGGCGTCAAGGCGATCGAAGTTTAGCTTCGTGACGTCAGGCTCAGTGAATGAAGCAGGAGGGCCGCCATTCAAGAAATGTGCTGGAGTTAAGACGTCAAGATCGGCAGGACTCTCTGAAATGGGAACTAAAGGTCTTGAATTAATGACTGCCGTGATGTGGCATAACAGCGTCCGCAGCTCGTCAAATCCAAGAACCGAATTGGCTATCGCTCGATAGAAGTGGTACTTGGCCGTCTTCACTGCGGCTTCCCATAGGCCACCAAAGTGAGGCGAGCGCGGCGGGATGAAATGCCAATCAATGGACTCAACCAAACAGAATTCCAGAACCGCCTTCTGATGATCGTCGCTAAGAAACAGGCGTCTTAGCTCCACGAGCTCGTTCCTTACACCGACAAAATTGGTTGCGTTGTCTTACCAAATTTGCCGTGGCTTTCGTCTGGTGCATATAAAGCGCTTTAGGCCGTGGAGAAAAGAAACTATCGATAGATCCTTGATCAGCTCCAGATGAACGGCCTTGGTCGCGAAACAAATGAGGACGCAGACGTAGCCTTGTTGCGTGCCTCCAGCTTGTAGAAAAACGGGCCACAAAAGTCTACGCCTGTGATCTCAAAGGCGTGAGAACCGTCTAGGCGCTCTTTTGGAAGATCCGCCATGATGTGCTGCAATATTCTAGGTTTCGTTCGAAAACATCTCACGCACTTGTTTACGGCCTTGTTAACTGTCTTTCTCCCCCCAATAGGCCAATATTGGGATCGAATTAATCCCAGTAGAGCTTGAGGACCGGCGTGTAGATTCCGCTCATGAAAGTGAAAGATTATTGAAAGAGTAAGCGGATGGCTGCTGGGTAAGATGATGGGATGACGGCCATCAAAACCCAACGATGAATTCTTCAGCCGACCATCAACTCTGAGGAGTCCAAAATTATCCATGAAAGGGCACAATGATGAAAGTGAGCTGGATGAGGCGACCACTCCCCTAGAGCGCAGTGACTTCATGTCTTCCCAGAGCTGCGTACGCTGGACCAGCCGCACCAATAGCTGGGTTCCACGTTCAATGTCAGAGACGGTGAGTCCAGGGCGCCGAATCCGGTTGCAAAATTTGTGAATGTAGCCAAAAACGCGTTGGAAAGAAGCGAATGAGTTCGCATACTTGGATTTGGCTACAATGTCCAAGTAAGGTGATTTGGCCAAGAAAACCTTACGACGCAGCTCCAGGGTTGGCTTATCAGGCAACACCGTAGCTGGCCAGTCATCTGAAGAGCCGCAAAGAAAGGGAGGTCCATGAGCCCAAAGGGGTGACTCACTCAACTCGATTGGTAGAGCTCCTCGTGAAAGAATGTCGGCCGGGCTCAAGGCTGTGGGAACATGATGCCATTCCATTTTTTCAGTCAGTTCCTGTATCGTTGCCACTGTATTTGCGACAAATATATTGAATCGGGATGGCTCGTCCCGAATCCAAGAGAGCGCAACAGCCGAATCACACCAACAGTAGCACCTTCCTTTGAAGACACTCATTCCTGCTACCTCAGATATGAGCCTAGCTAGCAATTCCGCTCCACAAAGCTCCAGCTTTGGTATGGTTAGTGTTTTCAATGGAGCAACACGAGATTTTGCGCAAAGTAAGTGACTGGATCGCTGACCCTTCGACACAACATAAATGCAGGCACCATAAGCCTCTATGCTCGCGTCGCAAAGTCCATGAATTTCTAACTCAGAGTTCGGAATGAGCACAAGCCGAGGAAATTCATAACGCTGAATCTGGCCAAAACTACTGCATATTTCCTGCCACGAGGTGTTGAGTGCGGATGGCAAACTTTCATCCCAGGATAACTTCTCTTTACACAATTGCTGGAGAAAGATTTTTGATTTTGTAATGATAGGCCCAGCTAGTCCGAGGGGATCGTAGAACCGAGCTATTGTTGACAAAACGGAACGCCTGCAGGGACGCGAAGATGACTGTAGGGCCGAAAACGAGAATAAAAGCTGATCAGAAACCGGATCCCAGGCAAGTCCTAAAGTTTTGGTGAAATTGCTGCCATCGTCGAACTTTAAAAAGGTTTCCTTGTCCTGTTCCGGAACTCCATCGAGCACAGCAGGCACGTTCGAACAACATTTCCTCAACCGGAACTGACCTCTCGATAAAATTCCAGTGGTTTGCTCACGAATGTGGATAGCCTCATCCTGAGAGCTGGCTCCAGATATCAAGTCATCGACGTAAAAGTCCCGGCAAAGAATCTCAGCCCCAACAGGAAACGCTACCTGCTCATCCATTGCCAGCTGATGCATCGCCCGCACTGATAAATATGAGGCAGGCTTCGTCCCATAAGTAACGGTGTCCAGCTTAAACACACGCAAATCCTCTTGCATGGAATTCCTCCACAGAATACACTGCAAGTTACTATCGTCGGGTGAGACCCTTACACACCGGTACATCTTGCAAATATCTCCCGTTATCGCAACTGCATATGACCGAAATCGAGTCAGAATATGGAAAAGCTTGGGTTGGATTACAGGACCGTCCATTAAGACGTCGTTCAGGGAATAACCGGATGAAGTTGCTGCGGATCCATCGAAAACGACCCTCAGCTTGGTTGTCGAGCTATCTTCCTTTGTGACGCAATGATGAGGCAAAAAATAGCGGCAGCAGCTGATTGACTCGGCAGGAACAAAAGACATATGACCTAGATCAAGGTACTCTTTTATGAAAGCAGCATACTGAGATTTCACATCAGGGCGACGATCTAACCTCCGCTCAAGAGATAAGAATCTACGTTGAGCTTGTTGATAAGATTCCCCCAAGAGATCCAAGTTATATTTAGCTGGCAGCCGAACACAATAATCGCCAGTTTGTAATCGATGGAAATGTTGAACAAAGTGAGCCTCACAATCTAGCTCTTCTTTCGTAGACTTTACAATAGGTTCCATGCAATTCTCTACCTCCCAAAACCGTCGAAGCAGTACCTCAAGTCGCTCTTCTAGGTTACTATTGTCAGCAACTGCGGCCGGAGCACGCGACACAATCAAAGAAGATCCCTTTACCGGAGAATAACCTCCAGACACGTCTCATCCCAAACGAGTTTTCTGAATTGATGGCAATCCTAGCAGTAGTTTGACCTGACCAACACAAAGAAGCTCGTAGAACAGACTGGCGCCAATTAAAAGATCGACACGCTGAGGTCTATGAAACTCTGGATCAGCAAGAGGTAGGTTTGCTGGAATGTTCCAGTCGTGAGTGTCTATTCCGTAACTTGGTTGACGATCGGTTATGTTAGAGGCTACAACAGCAGTGATGAGAGTTGAGTAGTCCGTCGAGCGAGAGTGCAGGCTAATGTTGACCGAAAATCCATCCGTGACGAAGTTTGAATCACCTATTCCAGATACTGCAGTCGATGATTTTATTTTTCGAAGCTGAAGCTGATTTGCAAAACGAGAGGTTATTAGGTGGAGCTGAGAGCCGGAATCAAGCAAAGCTCGGCAGGGAACGAGGACTCCTGAACGATTTTTAACCAAGACTGTTGCCGTGGCTAACAGAACAACATCATTACTGAAACCTTGGGCAATAAGAGCAGCAGAGGTAGACGACGAAGTAGAAGGTGCAGTGGCATTATGAGACAACGTGGGTGCTGAAGTAGATGTTTGAGTGCTGAGATTAGACGGCACAGACGGAGATATAGTTTCAAGTGCCACTGATTGAGTTTGGACTGCAGTAGCTTCAGGATTACCGAAGTGCAAAAGAGTGTGGTGCCTGCGCCCGCAGATACGACAGCTGCTCGAGCTGCATGTAGTCACCCGATGACCTGCTTTGAGACAGTTTAAGCATAGAGAGAGTCTCCTGACTTCCTTAATGCGATTCGCAGGGGACAGGGCCTTGAACTTCGAGCAATAATGGATTTCGTGAGCAGTTTCACTGCAAAGAGCGCATCCCGATGAACGGTGACTTGTGGCAACAAGTGCGGATCTAGAAGGGTTATTTTTTGTACTTCTTCCCACCTGACTGCTCGGCGCATAAGTTGCCATAGCGAAATCCACGGTTTCCAATGGCCTGCATCGCTGTTCCAAGAACGAGGCCACAGATTCCCACGAAGGAATGAGATTGACAAAGGCTGTTTCTTCTAAAGTTTCCTCCCACTTTGCTTGACTTGCTGGATCCAGTTTCCGTAGAAGCACCTGCACGATTATGCATCCAGCGATCTGCTCAGGAGTACCCAAAGTCTGCAACGCCCGCATATGAGAGTTGAACTTGTCCGAAATCTCCCGAAGCATAGCTACTGACCCATTCTCCACAGCCTGGAGCCCCAGGATCTCAGTAATGTGTGCCTGAAAGACAAACCGTCGATTATTAAATCTCTTTTCCAATAATTCTAATGCCATGTTATAGTTACCATCCGAGAGTTCTAACGATCGAATTGTCTCTAACGCCGAATCACGCAAGCAAGATCGCAGATGCTGGAACTTTTCAAAATTGGATAGGTCCGGATGATTGTCAATAATGGTAACAAACATAGAATAAAAATCTGACCAGTTTGCATACCCTCCGCTAAACGTTGGCAATTGCAAAGGCGGCAGGGACTGTCCACGGCGAGGTGGAGGCTGCGAACAGGCAAATCCAGCAGTTGCATTTGTTCCAGCCAACGTGGAATGAGAAGGCATCTGATCGCTAGTCCTGGCAATTTCACGACAAATTGACGGCTTCAACTCTCGGAAAAGTGTTTGAAACTTGTCGCGCAATCCACTGCTAAATTCTCGACAATCCAATTCTTCGAGCTCGTTCTGCACGGTTTTGAACGTGCCCTGCAGCTTCTCGATCTCCTCCAACCTTACCACGAGCATATAGTAGTCGCAAGCCGATAATTCATTCTCCCAAGTGGCACTCAATCTTTTGAGGCCTTCACACAATTCCGATGCCTTCTGCTTCAGAAAAATCACCCTGTTTTCCGCAGCGGTAGTTACACTGCCGTTTGAACCATCCAACTCCATAGCAGCGACGGCGTTAGAAAAACGTTTCTAGCGGGAAGATGAAAAACAAAGAGTACCGCGCGCAAGTGACGGGAAAGAGCACCGCAAACAAAACGTATATGCTTATATGCAAGAGCGGCTGGTGTATATATATGTGGTCGGTGACACTTGAAGCCGCGGGCAAACGACAATAACGAACAACCGGCAATATATGGCAATGTTTGAATGCTTAATTGTAGTTTGTGATTGCACGAATATATTAACTAATGCACAATCACGTCGGGGTCACCAAATGTTTGGCTATTAAGAGTTTTTAATAGCCGTTGAAACTCGTTTGATTTTAAGAAAAAGGTCTAGCGTTTCAATGGGAAATGTACAATTTATTTTGTATTGGTAATTAAAGTAGGCGTTAGTAGGACCGATATAATAAAGCGATGCGATTGATACGAAGATTATCTCTCAACTGGCTACAAGGGCAAATGGGCCGACTTGCCAGCGCCCTATGCAGCAAGTGTTAAAGAGAGCGAAAACGAGCGATGAAAGGAGAGCAGATCGGGGCAGATGCTTAGCCGAGCACGAACGTCATATGGGACGCGAGAGCTTAGATGCTGCAACTGCAACAACAAAGCGAAGTAGGCGGGATAAAATGAAAGAGCGGCCGCTGCCTTGCATAACATAGGCTGATTAACAATGATTGGTACAGTGCAAATAATGAACATAATTAAATCATATTTAGGCTGCTCGACCCGACACTTTCCTTGTCATCAAGCACCCAAATCCAAATTCAAGACGCACGTCTGCCAATGTAAACGCCTTTTCTGCTTCATTGCGTCTATTCCGATATCGATAGCAGACGCGCCTAGTGTAAAAAGGCTATAAGTTTCTCAGATGCGCAGCTAGAGATTCATTGCGTAAGTTCGACAGCAGTTGTCTATGCTCAGATGCAGCCTTGTTGTATTATCTTTTGTATTTTGTATTTATCATGGTGTCTCAATTTCAGGTAGTTGCACTTTTCCTGATGCGCAACAAACACCAGCGGAATCATGTTCGAATTTTAGCGCATGACATGTTTGTCCATAGCACCAACAAGCACTTTCGGATGATCGGAATATTCGATCACCTTGTGTGATTGAAATTCTCGCAATTGCGACTTGCTTAGACGGAAATATTCGGTATCTTTGATCTTGATTTGATCTTTCTGACTACCGAACACAGTTTCTTGCATTATTCATTTCACGACCAAAATGGGATACACACAAATAAACCTAATTGATGTTCTTACTGATGTAAATCGGTGTGCAAACCTTTCACACCCACAACATTAAACAAATATGTACATAGATTAAAGCATAACACATTTTAAAATCCTGATTAACAAATGTTGGGTAGTGGTAGGACGGTGATAATACTTGATAAACTATTTGTTGAACTTCTGAGCTTCTTCAGTAGCGTTTTATTGCGATATTATTAAAAAGGCGATGATTGATCAATATTTAAATTCACAGTTTATTGTACTGAAGTAAATAAGCTATACAGAGTCGAAAGGATAGTTAGCTGGATTCAAGACGGGGTCAGATTGAAGACGCGGGGGTCGGTTCAAGACGGTGTCGGATTGAATAGCTAGATTCCAAGACGATCTGCAGTGATTGAAAGATCAAGACTAAAATCAAAGGGCAGGCGGGCCGAATTACCCGTGCCCTAATGCGAGCGAGAGAGCGACTGATCGAGAGAGTGATAGCGAAAGGCGATAGAAAGAAAGGTGTGAGTTGAAGACGCGAGAGCGGCTGCATAGGCTGCTGCCGTGCGGGAGCATGAATATGTACATATGTATGTATGTTGTGTGAAGCCCAGCGACACCACACAAAGCCCGGCGCCACATTGCAACATACAAATTACATACAATTACATACATTACCATCACATATAAGCATAACACATATCGTATTATCACATATTTATAAGCGACAAACAAAAACCATGAAGTGCCTTCCAATAAATAAATAAGAAAAAACACACTAACAGCACAAATGGAGATTATTAATAGGGAAATTGACGAACTAAACAGACAAGACCTTATAGAACCCTCACGGAGCCCATACAGCGCACCGGTAGTCTTGGTAAAGAAGAAAACAGAGCAATGGAGACTCTGTGTGGACTACAGGCTACTGAATGAATGGATTTCATTCTAAACCAGCTTAGAGAGGCAAAGTATATAACTACGCTAGACCTAAAATCAGGATATTGGCAAATCCTAATGAAAAAACAAAGTAGACAATATACCGCATTCACAGCCCCGGGGCGGGGATTATTCCAATGGAAAGTCATGCCATTCGGACTAACAACAGCACCGGCAACTTTTCAAAGAGCTTTAGATGTGATCGGTCCGGACATGGAACCATTCGCCTTCGCATACCTGGACGACATAGTCGTGATCGGGCGGACGAAGGAGGAACACCGATTAAAACTGCAAGAGGTCTTAGAACGGCTAAGAAAAGCGAATCTACGCATAAACGCGGCAAAATGCTATTTCCTTCAAAAGAAACTCAAATATCTAGGACATATGGTAAGCGAGGAGGGAATACATACAGACCCAGACAAAGTAGCGGCCGTCCAAGAATTAGCAGCACCAACAACCCTAAAGCAATTACATAGCTTCCTGGGTCTAGCGTCATAGTATAGAAGATTTGTGCCAAACTTTACCGAACGAGCAAAAATACTGCAGGACTTACTGAAAAAAGGGCAACAATTTGTCTGGGATGAGACACGACAACTCGCTTTCAACGACCTAAAACTATGCCTGACTGAAGCACCAGTCCTAGCATGCCCGGATTTTAGCAAAAAGTTATCCTACAGACCGACGCAAGCGACTGCGGAATCGGAGCAGTATTAACCCAGGAAGATGCAGATGGGGTACACGTGATCGCGTATGCAAGCAAAAAACTAAAGAGCGAGGAAACAAGATACTCAGCTACCGAAAAGAAATGTCTCGCGATCTACTGGAGCATCCACAAAATGAAAATGTATCTAGAGGGATACATGTTTATAGTAGTCACTCATCGAAAGTCTATCCGGAAGAGTAGCACGGTGGGCGTTGGGACTACAGCCATTCACCTTCGAAATCAGATGCCGAAAAGGAAAATTGAACGAGATATGTAGTTGAGTGGTTTTTTCAAAGAAACAGCAACAATTTGTAACTTGGTTTTCTTTTTTTAATTTTTTTTAAATTTTTGACTTTTTTTTGTGGAGACTCTTTTATTAGTCTCTGGTCCGTTCTGCTGTCGACAATCGAATGAATGTCAGAAGTTGAACACCTGGACTTCTTCCTTTCTCTTCTTCTCACTCTCCTTTTCTCCATTCCTTCTTATGTCATCGGTGTCTCCGTTTTGGCTTTATGTATGTCTATTGTTTAGGCAACTCTAGTCAATTGTTTAGGCAACTCTAGCCAACAACTTTACAGTGGGGTCTTCTTATAGTGTCCTCGTTGGACATTAGCTTAGAAGGTATTGGCTGGAGACATCTCGGGAAGAGTGTAGCATGTAACTCCTCCCCCCCTGGATTGAAGAGACGGCCAGAGGGAACGAATGGTCGGAACGAAAACTTGAACTTTCCTTTAGTTTCAATACGATGTTGATTCTTTTGAAGATTATGATTAGCGATTCTCCCAATGTGATAGTGTCGAGACCAATATGAATATATAAATAGATAAATATATATTTTTAATTAATAATATTTATTTGGTTAGTTTAATGTTTAAATGTAAGAATTCATTAATGTTCAGGGAACCTAATATGATATGGGTTAGTAAGTGTATGTTTACATCGATCTTCTGTGTAATAATTCTGTATATGTATTGTATGTTTATATGATTATGTATTATTTTTTTTTTTGTTCAATCGTTTAACTTTTGATTTGTGTAATTTTTGTTTTTTATTCGTTATTAATGTCGGTTCTTTGTCTTCTAATACTACTAAACCTGGGAGACAATTTGTTTCTTCGGTTTTCTTTCCTGAAAATTATGTCATTTTCTTGTGTCGGTATCGGTTCATTCCTTTCATTATTTAGTTTCTGTGTTCTATTATTTTTTTTTGTCTGATTATCCTGCTGGACCTTATTGTAAAGTTTTTCCCTAAATTCATTTAGTTCGCTAAGGAATTCGTGTTCGTTATTGAATTTAACTTCCCTGTTGAATGTATGTGTCCGTCCGGTAAATAATTCGTATGGTGTCATTTTTGTTGCTGAGTGAATCGCAATATTATAGGTAATAAACGTTTCATTAAGTATATCTTCATGATCTATAGTTAGCTTCTTGTTTTTCTTGTTGGCTAAAATAATCCTATAAATTTCTGTTAATGAGGAATGTAGTCTCTCTACTGGAGAATTACTCGATGATTGTTGAAATGAAGTAACATGAAGCTGTATATTATATTGTTCACAGAAATCCGTAAAGATTTTTCCAGAAAATTCTGCACCTTGGTCACAGACATAAAACAAATTTGGGAATTGTTTGCAAAGATTTTTTAAGGTTGATCTTTCTTCGTCATTAAGGTGTTCTGTCCTTAACAGTTTAAAGTTATCATTTTTGTCACCATTGTTTGGTGCTATTATATTTGGTAGGGGATTTGATTCCAAGTAATCAGATTCAAGGAACTCGTCTACTTTTAATTGTGAATCTAGAAATAATTTTTGCTTCTGTTCTGAATAGTTCACTACTTCCATTAGACTATGTCCATTCTCTGCTCTATATAACCCTCCGTTGATGATTAAATTTTCGCTAATTTTTATGCTGTCGCAGATAAACACACCATTAGGAATACTAACTGACAATCGAACAAGAGCCTTTGATTCTTCATCGATTATATGTAGTTCAGTAGCTGAATTCAATTGTTGATGTAAAGTGATTTCGAAATTCTTTGTAAAGTTTGTTTTGGAATGTTAACGATGGCTCCCACTTGTTTTAAAATATCCATTCCGATTAATCCATGAAAATATTCATGAAAGTGGAATAGCATTAATTGGAATTGTTGTCTGTCATTAAATTCGTTAAAAAGTGGAATGTAAGTTTTCTTACGTATATAATGTGTGTTGAGAATTGTTTTTATGGTTACCGGAATATTGAGTTCTATATGATCATGGTTCGGTATTAATGATGGGTCAATAAATGAAATAGATGCGCCAGTATCTATTAAAAATCGAAGTGGTTCTTTGGATTGGCAAAGTTTTATTAAAATATATGGTAGATTAGGGCCATGATCATTTTTGTTTATGTATCCTGTCTGGGATGTGAGGCTTTTTCGCGAAAATTTGCGCCATCATCTATATTGTGAAGGTGTTCAGTTGCTTGCTGTGCCTGTCCTAAAGTTTGAATATTATTTATATTAGATTTAGATTTAGATCTATTGTTAGGGTTACTTCCCTGTGGTGCAACTCCTTGATTGGGCATAATTGTTGGTCTATTTCTATTTTCTTGTACGTTTGTACTATATCTATTGTAGTTGTGAGGTGAGTAACGGTTGTCGTAGTTCTTGTGGTGTTAGTCTACATATTTTCTTTGCGAATTTCCTCGATAATATCTATCCTGTTCGTATTCTCCATTGGAATATCTTGAATATCTTTCGTTTGGACGAAAATTGTTTACGCGTCGCGTCATGTTATTCTCCTGTCTAATGTTATTGCCCTGCAGAAATATATTTCTTTCTTGAATAGCCCATTCATAGGCTTCTTGTAGATTAGTAGGCTTCATAGCTCGAATTGTTCCACCCAGCTGTCCCCTCATGCCTGATAAAAAAGTCTTTAAGCAGCTTCCTGCGAATATGGATTTCTTTGTCTTAATAATGTCAGGGTCAGTCTCTTTAGCGTCCGTGTATTTAAATAAGGTTGACTTAATTTCTGTAATTTGGTCGAAGAGTTTTTGTACTGACAATTGCTTTTGGACTAGTCCGTGTAGTTCAATCAAAAGTGTTTGTTCATATCTTTTGTCAGAGCAGTGTATGATCAAGGCTTCTTTGATCTCATTCCAATTGAGTCCAGCTTCTGATGCCGTAAGGGCGTCATTAGCTTTTCCTACTATCTTATTTCTAATTGATCTTAACAAAAATTTCCCGTACGGCTTATTTTCAGTACCCGTGATGAGCGACACGATTTCTTCGACATTTTCCAAAAATTCATTAAGTTTTTTGGCGTCACCGTCATATTCGGGTAGGAATCTAATTGCGTCCGGAATACGTAAGGCTGAACATACATCTGCTGGATTATTTGGCACAGAGTTTGAGAAATCCATGGTGGAATAGTTTGCTTGTGGTCGTACAATTAGTTGATTTGGTTCCCTTATGGTTGGCGAACTGTTATTTAGCTTAGTTCTACTTCTAGTGTTAATGTTCATTTGGTGTTGTTTAATTGGTGTTTTGTATTGTTACATATAATTAATTCTATTAAGTGATACTTATGCATGTATGTATGTGTGATGTGTTGATATTCTCTTTTCTTTTGTGGATGTGAAATTTAAGCTTTGTAGTTATATTAGGATTGCAGTCTAGTTGTGCTGGAACCACCTCGCATGTAAATGAATTGAGCCAGCCACAGTCGGAACCGTATAGCTACCCAGTTTCAACACGCAACTTGCAGTTCGAGCCAACTTGGTTGGACGGCGTCTAGTTGTGCTGGAACCACCTCGCATGTAAATGAATTGAGCCAGCCATAGTCGGAACCGTATAGCTACCCAGTTTCAACACGCAACTTGCAGTTCGAGCCAACTTGGTTGGACGGCGTCTAGTTGTCGGAATGGATTTCGAGTAGTTTTACCTAATATTACAATATTATAAATTTAGCATTAGTTTCTCATTTCATGTAATAATTATATTCAAAAATTTTTTATTTTTTATTTATTTATTTATTTTTTTTTTTTTTTTTGTGTTATATATTAATATACGTTAATTATTAACCGATTTTATTGTGGCTGGACAGACACACCTCAGTGACCGGTTCGAGCAAACTTGTTTACTCGCGTCCAGTGTGTCTGTCTGAACCGTCGGTTGTTCTCGCCAGAGTGTTGCCGTCGTCCAATGTTCGCCCTGAACATGTTGGATTGGACTACACTCACAGCATTTTTTTTTTTTTTTTTTTTTTTTTTTTTTATAAATTGTTTTATTTTGTGTAATTTTATGTTGAAATTTGTACTTAATACGCCGTTCGCACTGAACTGAACGAATCAATTGTACTTTTTCTTTGAATTCTCCTTTTTCTCTTTTCCTTTCTTCTTTAATTTTACCATTTTTCCTTCTTTGTGAGTGAGACAAAAAAAATGACGTCACCTAGTTCACGGCGTACCAAATCTAAGGCGTGCATGTGTGAGGGAGACAGATAGTGACGACACGCAGTCTACGAAGTCCCAAATTCGAGACCGTACCGCACTGTTCGAACCAGCAATATGGTTAGCGTGTGAGACCGAAAGAGACGGAAATACTCACACATATAAGCTTGCACACAATTTTCTAAGCATTCTTCTCAATTTAGTTAGTTTTTTAGTTTTTAGTTTAAATTATGGTATATTTCACATCCACTAATAAAATTATATAGTTTTTGTTCCACTTACGCAACTTTTACCGAGTTAGGAGCAAGATTCGAGCCTTTTCGGCTGCGCCAGTTATGTAGTTGAGTGGTTTTTTCAAAGAAACAGCAACAATTTGTAACTTGGTTTTCTTTTTTTAATTTTTTTAAATTTTTGACTTTTTTTTGTGGAGACTCTTTTATTAGTCTCTGGTCCGTTCTGCTGTCGACAATCGAATGAATGTCAGAAGTTGAACACCTGGACTTCTTCCTTTCTCTTCTTCTCACTCTCCTTTTCTCCATTCCTTCTTATGTCATCGGTGTCTCCGTTTTGGCTTTATGTATGTCTATTGTTTAGGCAACTCTAGTCAATTGTTTAGGCAACTCTAGCCAACAACTTTACAGTGGGGTCTTCTTATAGTGTCCTCGTTGGACATAAGCTTAGAAGGTATTGGCTGGAGACATCTCGGGAAGAGTGTAGCATGTAACTAACGCAGTGGCGGACGGACTATCCCGCTTACCACGCGAGGAACTGAGAGTATCTAGAGTAGTAGATTGCGCATGGTATCAAGCTAAATGGAAACAGGTAACAACAACACCGAAAGAAACGCCCGACTACGTGATCAAGCACGAACGGTTATACAGACATATACCGAGCCAAACAGACGAGGACGACCAGCCATGGAAGTTGTGTGTGGCAAAACAAGATCGGAGCAGAGTATTAAAAGATAACCATTCGAACGCAACGGCCGGACATCTAGGGATCAGACGAACAAAACATCGAATACGACAACAATATTTCTGGCCAGGCTTAAGTAAAGATGTGTCAAAATCCGTACGAGCGTGCGAGAGTTGCCAGATGTACAAAGTATCGCAACAAGCAGCAGCCGGAAAAATGATAACAAGGATAGCAGACGCACCGTGGGAGACGATATGCGTAGATTTTGTAGGCCCGTTACCGAGAACATCGCATGGCAACACGGTAATGATAGTATTCATCGATAAATTCTCAAAATGGGTAGAGGTCACAGCGGCCAGACAGGCAACAGCTGACACGCTCATAAAAGCGTTTAGAGAAATAATCCTGGCAAGGGGAGGAGCACCGAAACAGCTGATCTCGGCAACGGAGTACAATTTACAAGTAGAAAGACGAAGCAGGTAATGGAAACGCACATATTCCCGGCACCTTACACACCACAGGAAAATCCGACCGAGAGAGCAAACAGAACACTGAAAACAATGATCGCACAATTTGCGGCAGGAAAACACAACAAATGGGATGAACAATTACCGGAACTCACGTTAGCAATCAACAGCAGCAGATCAGAATCAACAGGGTACAGCCCGGCATACTTGCTATTCGGCAGGGAACTGAGAGTACCGGGTAACTTGTTCGACGAGGTAGCGCGAGGATCAGGGATCAATAACACCGAGCATGAAAACACAGAACATAGACAACAAGTAGAAGCAATAGCAAAACAAAACATGGAAGTCGCAGCAGCAAATCAAACACGACATTACAACCTAAGAAGAAGAGACTGGATACCGAAAGTGGGAGACGTAGTATGGGTCAGAACACACCCGCTCTCAAAGAAGGTAGACAAGACAACAGCAAAACTTGAACCAAAATACTGCGGACCGTGCACGGTACTCAAGCTAATATCCCCAGTAATTGTAACAGTAAAAGTCAACACTACTAACAAACAACTGCGAGCACACGTCTCACAATTAAAAACTGCTCTCACAACAGAACAACAAACACACAAAATAACGGTTCCATCTCTCTTTCGTTGCAGCAATATGAATAAGAAGTTCGACGTAACGGCGAAAAGGTTTAGGGAGAGGATTGCGGCCAAACAGGCCGAAGGCAGGCGCACAAAGATGCTGGAAGAGGGACCAGAAATTACAAACAGGATGAAGGTATCCAAGACAAAAGTAGTGGCTCCACCAAGGAAGCCCCAGACCGATGCAGAAAAACCAACGACATCACGCAACGCGGCACAACAGGCGAAGGCAGATTGGAAATTCCAGAAACGGGAACAGGCAAGAAACGGATCAGCTGGGCGAGCCAACAACAACCAACGCCAACACTACCTCCGCCGAACCCCACCGTACCAACGTCGACACCAAAACCAAAAAAGCCGAATACGAAGCCAACGGATGGGCAAAAATGGTCGAGCTGGAGCACGAGCAACGAACAATTTCCGAAGGGAGGACAACGCCAGAACCCGAATGGCGACACGGGCCCACGAGCTGCACCATCCCACCGCAATGGAGATTAGCGCCAGGGACAACCCTAGAGGACAACCACGTCGAGCTTATAAAAAAAAAGAGTGCCGACGGCCCGGCCCACAAACAACGACGCTTCAAAATACGGAAAGGGCAGGAAGAGGCATGCTGGATAAAAATAGGAAGAGCAGCAGACGTCAGCATCGGCAAGTGGTTTAACGCAAAGCCGAAACAGAACGACACCGACGACGCACACAAAGGAAAGGAGGGGGGAGTGTGACGCCCAGAGACACCACAAAAAGGCGCCACATTGCAACATACAAATTACATACAATTACATACATTACCATTACATATAAGCATAACCACATTTCGTATTATCACATATTTATAAGCGACAAACAAAAACCATGAAGTGCCTTCCAATAAATAAATAAGAAAAAAACCGTTTAACATTTAAATACAAATCCAAACAAAGAACACGCGCGAGTTACCACATCAGCACTTACCCTCACCCTCGCCCCGCCGAAACCACTTCGGCTGACATAAGCAGACCCCATCGTCAACAAAGTCAACGCTACAACAAAGTTGCACCAGCTCGACTTTCACAAACATATACCAGACCTCAGCAACCAAACATCCGTTCCAATTGAGGAATGGGGAGTAAGCAGATTCTCGGCCAGCCAAAAGAGCAAGGCCAGCAAATTGTAATTAAGTTGGAAACCAAGAAATGAAATATAGAATCAGAATAATTTTGAAACTCAACCACTCCGGGTGTTTTTAATTCCGCAAACCACGTTCCTGCAACAAATCTTCCAAGGAAACTCAACCGATACACTAAGTATCATAAAGGGAATCTGATTTCCAATCGCTTTACCTACACGCTGAAGCTAGTCACGATACTGTGCGTTACAGTATTCGTAACCAATTGCGGACAGTCGTGTCTCCCTGGTAGCGTTTCCTTGTTCCATTTCCTGTCACCCCTATACTAGGCGTCCGCACTGTGCATTACAGTACTTTGCCCTACGCATGTGAGTGACTTGGAACTTGTAATCGACTCTTCACTTTTGTCCTTGTCACCCCTATACTAGGCGTCCGCACTGTGCATTACAGTACTTTGCCCTACGCATGTGAGTGACTTGGAACTTGCGATCGACTCTTCACTTTTGTCCTTGTCACCCCTATACTAGGCGTCCGCACTGTGCATTACAGTACTTTGCCCTACGCATGTGAGTGACTTGGAACTTGTGATCGACTCTTCTCTTTTCTCCTTGTCACCCCTATACTAGGCGTCCGCACTGTGCGTTACAGTACTTTGCCCTACGCATGTGAGTGACTTGGATTCATATCTTTTACTTATATCTCCTCCCTCGCGGAGTATTGCCCCTCACCGTTTTCGGTGTTTTATTCTTCGTATTTTTGCGCATTTTCTATTTTCGTTCCGACCGTATCTCTATGTTGTGTGTGTGTCGCTTCTAACCGTTCGATGCTCGACTCGAACCGGCGAAGTGTCTGGCGTCTGCTCCGTCGAATCGAACCGTTGCTGCTGTAGCCTCGTCCGACGACCCGATCATTGGCACGATTACTCATGCCCACTACTCTATGATCGTGTCGGCGCCTCGGCCTGACGTCGGGCCGACGGCAACTGCTCGACTCGTTGTCGAACCGCATCCACTCGAACCGCCTTCGGTCGAACCACAGCCGAACGAACCATACTTGGTCGAACCGCGGCCGATCGAACCGCAACGATCGATCCGCCGCCGCTCGAACCTCGCACAATCGAACCGCTCCCGCTCGAACCGCACTCGGCCGAACCGCGTCCGTTCGAACCGCACTCGGTCGAACCGCAGCCGATCGAACCGCACCCGGTCGAACCGCAACGATCGATCCGCCGCCGCTCGAACCTCGCACGATCGAACCGTTCCCTCTCGAGCCGCCGTCCGCCGCTCAACATTTTTCCACGACACTTTTGTACTCTTTTCTCCTCACTCCTCTCTGACAATTTATTTGCCATAATTATGTTCATTTTGGTTCGAATAACTCGAATCTCCACTGGTCTGGTCAACGTGTCATTCTATCTCTTTTTTTAATGATTGCCCATTTCACTGCTCACCATTGTATTCACTTTTCATTCTTCATTTGAGGTTTATTACATTTTATTTATCTCCATTTCACGTCACTCTACTCACACGTACATATTTTCGATATCTTCCTTACAGGATTGTTAGTGTCGCTAATTCCCAATACATCTTGTGCGTGATTCTCTCTCGCTGTCTCGGTCCTCTAGGGTCCTAGTTCCTCCAGATTTCCGTCCTTTAACGAGAGTTTCCGACTGCGCCAGTTATGATACTAACACAGATATGGAAGACGCAATACAGAACAACGGAGGTATATACTATAGAAGCTGGCACAAAAAGGGTCATACAAGTGCCGGTACAGTTACAAGATGGGGAGTTCATAATTAACAAAACGAAAGTAAAACCAAATATGGAAATATCAGAAGGTCTATATAGGGCCACAGCAGGATCGAGCTTAGTAGAGATAACCAACTATTCGGAAAAGGACCAGGAAGTGTTTCTGGAGGAACCACTAGTAGTTTCAGAATTCAAAGCTGGAGACCATATAGAAATAAATAACATAGAAAGCAGAAAAGAGACAGGGAAGAAACGAGTTCCGTTTCACAAAATAAGAACAGATCATTTAAATGAGGAAGAAATCACAGAACTAAAAAACCTATGTAAAAAATACCCATCGGCATTTTATATGGAGGGAGAGGACTTATCGTTCACAAACGTTGTCAAACACCAGGTGAGGACAACGGACGATATCCCGGTGTATTCAAGACCATATAGATACGCATTCACAGAAAGACAGGAGGTGAAAAGACAAATAGAAAACTTGCTGGAACAAAAGATCATTAGACATAGTCACTCCCCATGGAGCGCCCCAGTGTGGCTGGTGGCCAAAAAGAAGGACGCGTCAGGGCAGAGAAAGTGGAGAATGGTAGTCGACTATAGGAAACTCAATGAGAAATTGATTAAGGACAGGTATCCCATGCCAATAATAAATGACGTATTGGATGGGTTAGGAAGAGCCAAATACTTTTCGATGCTAGATTTGGCGAGCGGGTATCATCAGATAGAGGTGGAAGAAAAGGATATACCAAAGACAGCATTCTCCGCGGAAGGAGGTCACTTTGAATACGTGAGGATGCCTTTCGGGCTAAGTAATGCCCCAGCGACGTTCCAGAGAGTGATGAATAACCTTTTCGGAGAGCTGTTGGGGAAATGTTGCCTTGTATATATGGACGATATCATAGTTTACTCCGCATCTCTACAAGAGCACATGAAAGACTTAGACAGAGTGTTCGCAAAATTAGACAACGCTAACTTCAAACTACAGTTAGACAAGACAGAATTTTTGAGAAAGGAGGTAGAATACTTAGGCCACGTAGTAACCCAAGAGGGAGTTAAACCAAACCCCAAAAAGATAGAAACAATAAAAAGGTTTCCAATCCCAAGGACTAGGAAGCAAATAAAATCATTTCTGGGACTGTTAGGATATTACAGAAAGTTCGTAAAGGATTTCGCAGCCATAACAAAACCACTAACGAGGCAGTTAAAAGGGAAGAAACCGGTACAAATCGATCCAGAATTCATAGAAACAGTCGAAACATGTAAAACACTGCTGTGTAACGACCCCATTTTGCAGTTTCCCGACTTCTCGAAACCATTCATTCTTACAACAGACGCAAGCAATTATGCCGTAGGAGCCGTCCTGTCCCAAGGACACTTGGGAGCGGACAGACCGTTGGCATACGCTAGTAGAACGTTGTCAGACACGGAAATAAACTACGCAACGATAGAAAAGGAGATGCTGGCTATTATTTGGGCAATAAAGCACTTCAGACACTACCTATTCGGACAGAGATTCAAGATAGTCACGGACCACAGACCATTGACGTGGCTAATGAGTATAAAGGAACCAGATTCAAAGTTAGTTAGGTGGAAGCTGCAATTGCTAGAGTATGATTACGAAATCCTATACAAGAAGGGATCACTCAACGTAGTAGCAGACGCCTTAAGTAGAATACAGCCAGAAACCAATATGATGGAAAACATGTCAGAAGTAGCGACTAACGGTGAAACAATACATTCAGCAGAAGAGGACTTACACCTCGGATTTCCCATATCAGAGAAACCACTAAACGATTATAACATTCAAGTAGTAGTGAAAAAAGGAACACCAGCTAGAATAGTGAAGGAAGTCCCCTTTAGAAACAAGATTAGGGTAACTTGGACTGAGGATAACTTCGAAGAAGAGACAATAGGACGCAGGCTAAAAGAGATTCTGAAGCCCAATAGAACGGTGGCAATTTTTATACCAGACGAGCTGGTTATAACTATACAGAATGCTTATTGTAAGTATTTCGCCTACAGCAAAATTTACAAAACCATAAGATGCACATTTATACTACCAGAAATAGTAGAAAAGGATCAACAGGAAAAGGCAGTCAAAGAATATCACGAAAGAAGTAACCATAGGGGAATAGAGGAAACGTTAATCCATCTCAGAAGAAGCTTATACTTCCCACACATGAAGCCAATAATAGCACAGACGATTAACAATTGCGACAGATGTCAGAGAATGAAATACGATAGGAAACCCCAGAAAGTAAAATATAGCATAACAGAAACCCCGGCCAAACCAATGCAAATAGTGCATATAGATTTATACTTTGTAAACAAAAAGTACGTTTTAACGGTCATCGATAAATTCTCCAGGTATGCGTGGGGATATACAATTCCAGCTAGGGACAGCATAAACGTAGTCACAGCATTGAGGGACTTTATGGCGCTTTTCGGGATCCCTAATAAAATAGTTTGCGATCAGGGAGTGGAATTTTCTTCTAACCTGTTCAAGGATTTTTGTAAGCAATATGAGATAGAATTGCACACAACATCCTTTCAACAGTCCTCCAGCAACGCAACAGTCGAAAGATTACATTCAACAATTACAGAAATTTACAGGATAATAATAGAAGAGAAAAAGGAAAAGAAGCTACAGGCAAAACACGAAGAGATAGTGAAGGAAGCATTTATTACATACAATAACTCAATTCATTCGGCAACAAAGTTTACGCCGCACGAGCTGTTCACTGGAAGAACGCATAATTTTATGAGTAACGTGACATTCAGTAATGAGCACGATTATCTGCAAAAAATTAATGCATTCCAAGAAGAAATATACCCAAGGGTTAAGGAAAGGGTACAAGAACAAAAGGTTAAAAGAATAAAAGCAGCAAACGAAGACAGACAGGACCCAATAGAAGTAAACACCAATGACACGATTTTTAGAAAAGAAAATAGGCGAGACAAGCTAACACCAAGGTTCACCACACATAAGGTAGCAACCGACAACAATTTAACAGTAAACACAACAAAACCACAGAAAATCCATAAAGAGAAAATTAGGAAAGTGACCAGGACTAACGATCAATAACAATTTCAGATGGGTTGCAGCAACGGAGACGAAAGGAACATTCGAAATCAGGGAGTTTAAAGAGGACGAGCCTATTGCACAAATCACATTAGGACCAGCCAGGGTAATACAAACATATAAAACATTCATACACATAGTCCGACTAGATGAGTACGTAAAAAGCGTCGACCACTTAGAGCAAACACTCAGGACTATACAAGAGGACAGCGAAACAAAAGATTTAGTCAGAGCACTTCAGAACAAATTAGATCTGGTAAAAGGAAGAATAGAAACGATATCTCCCAGGAAGAGAAGTAAGAGGGGATTGATTAACGGATTAGGTTCGGTAGTGAAAGCAATCACAGGAAATCTAGACGCAGAAGACGCAGATAAATTAGAACAAGAGATCAGAATAGTACAGGAAGAGGAGAGAAGGTTAAATGAAGAATTAGGCACACGCCAGAACATGGACAATAGGTTCATTATAATGTTTAAAAATTTAACACAACATATTAACGAAGAACAGGTTAGGGTAAACTCTTTTATTAGCAGCTATAAGAATGGGATAAGTAAAACATTCGTGGAAGAGGACAAAAGAATTTATAGAATTGAGTACATCGATAGAATTTCAATCACAATAGACATGATAGCAATGAACCTCAACGAGGTAACAGAAAGCCTATTATTAGCAAGGGTAGGAATAATCCCCAAGTTCATATTAAATAAAGAAGAATCAAGGAGAATTACTCAGAACTTGGAAGACCAAAGGGTACAGATATTATCAGAAGAACACATGTACGAATTTTTAGAGCTAAAAGCCATAATGAATGGTACGGACATATTATTTTCATTAAGTCTACCAATTTTTAACAAAGAAATATATTCACTGAAAAGAATACTACCATTACCTATAAATAAGACAGAATTTGTAATAGCACCTAATTTTGTAGCTTATAACAACAACAAAATGTATTACTATAAGAACAAATGTCAACAAATAAGGGAACTTTATACATGTAAAAACGACAAAATTGTAAAGAGAATCAACGAAGGTTGTCTGAGAAGTCTGATGAATGGAGAGGCAACGGAGTGCGAGACAAAAGATGTAGGACTTCGAAAGGAAATTTTCGAACCGGAGAAAGGATATATCGCAATTTTCAATGGCGATAAAGTGAGGATACAAACAGATTGCGGACACGAAGAAACATTCAGCGGGTCAGCAATGATCACCTTCAACGATTGCGGAACAGTAGTTAACAACATCCAATACGAGGCAGTAGAGCAACTAGAAGCGGGACACATGAAGCTCGAGATTCCACAGATAACGTTCTTGAAGAAAAATAGAACAACCCAAGAATTGGGGGTCCACGAACTCAAAATGGAAGACATCAAAACGAATCTGGAAATCTCAAGAATGCGAACCGGAATGACGATACAGGCTACAACAACGTATGCAGCCCTCGGAGTACTATTGGTGGGAGCAATATGCACTGTTTACCTTTCAAGGAAGACGACCATTTACGCAACAACTACTGAAAACCCCACGTCCACACCACCGCCCACCTTCGTACCAACCATCCCTCCGTTATGGTCGGTAGCTCAGACTGAGGGGGGAGGAGTTACCACATCAGCACTTACCCTCACCCTCGCCCCGCCGAAACCACTTCGGCTGACATAAGCAGACCCCATCGTCAACAAAGTCAACGCTACAACAAAGTTGCACCAGCTCGACTTTCACAAACATATACCAGACCTCAGCAACCAAACATCCGTTCCAATTGAGGAATGGGGAGTAAGCAGATTCTCGGCCAGCCAAAAGAGCAAGGCCAGCAAATTGTAATTAAGTTGGAAACCAAGAAATGAAATATAGAATCAGAATAATTTTGAAACTCAACCACTCCGGGTGTTTTTAATTCCGCAAACCACGTTCCTGCAACAAATCTTCCAAGGAAACTCAACCGATACACTAAGTATCATAACTCGCGCCAAAGACTAGTGTGACCAGCGCGAACCGAACACGGTCACACTAACAGCTGGGCCGGGACGCGTTATGGCAAAAACCAAAACGCTTTAGGCCCATATCGGAGCACACACAGCTGATCGCCGGCAATAAAAGGAGGATCGCCAGATCGAATCGGGGCAGTCCAACTCGGAAAGCCCTGGCCTAACCAACCAGAATTTTACAGCGGATCTTGTGCCAAAGGTAATATCTACCTTTCCACCCGTTCTGCTCAATACCTTACCTCTTCTCTCCAGAGTGTGTCCAAACATCTGAATCCTCTCCAGAGTGTGTCCAAACCTCTGAATCCTCTCCAGAGTGTGTCCAAACCTCTGAATCCTCTCCAGAGTGTGTCCAAACCTCTGAATATTCTCCAGAGTGTGTCCAATCCTCTGAATCCTCTCCAGAGTGTATCCAAAACTCTGAATCCTCTCCAGAGTGTGTCCAAACCTCTGAATCCTCTCCAGAGTGTGTCCAAAACTCTGAATCCTCTCCAGAGTGTGTCCAAAAACTCTGAATCCTCTCCAGAGTGTGTCCAAACCTCTGAATCCTCTGCTCGGAGTGTGTTCAAACCTCCGCATCAATCTTCTCCTGGGAGCGTGTCCAAACCTCCACACCGATCTTCTTCTCGGAGTGTGTTCAAACCTCCGCACCGATCTTCTCCTCGGAGTGTGCTCAAACCTCCGCCTCAATCTTCTCCTCGGAGCGTGTTCAAACCTCCGCAGCAATCTTCTTCTCGGAGCGTGTCCAAACCTCCACACCGATCTTCTCCTCGGAGTGTGTTTAAACCTCCGCCTCAATCTTCTCCTCGGAGCGTGTCCAAACCTCCGCACCGATCTTCTCCTCGGAGTGTGTTCAAACCTCCGCATCAATCATATCCTCGTAGCGTGTCCAAACCTCCGCATCAATCTTATGCTCGGAGCGTGTCCAAACCTCCGCATCAATCTTCTCCTCGGAGTGTGTGCCAACCTCCGCCTCGATATCCATACCTCCGCCTCCATACTCCCGTCAGAGTATCCTCGAACCCCTCGACGTCCAAACCGACGCAGCACGCAAACAGCCACGTGCGGCCGAGTAGATACGAGGGCTATTCAATAAGTCCGGCACCATTTGTAGAAAAAACGGGTATTTGGATAAACAATAATTTTATTTATCAACATTTTATTCTATATACTATTCCGTACTACTCTATATACCAGAAATAGTCACTAGAAACTAAATCCAGAGAATAGGGTGCGTGAGGGAGCAATTCTAGGCTACTAGGCTATCGTGGATTTTTGCAATGACAACAGCACATGACTGCACCCTTGCATTGTCTTGGTGAAAAAACTGTTTTTTCTTGGCCAAATCCTCTCTTCTTTTTCAAATCTTCATTAAATCGATACAATGATTGGCAACGATTGGCATAATATAATATTCGCTATTGTCTTTTACACTTGTAAGTAATAGCCTTTTTACACTGGGCGCGTTTGCTATCGATATCGGAATAGACGCAATGAAGCAGAAAAGGCGTTTACATTGGCAGACGTGCGTCTTGAATTTGGATTTGGGTGCTTGATGACAAGGAAAGAAACACAAATTTTTGAAAATCAACAGAATTATGCAAGACGGCAGAAAAATGGACAAAAGAGAATTGGTTGTCATATTTATATATTAATTTCAGACATTTCTTTGTTGAGCAGCTGGCAGCGGCTACAAATTGTGAAAACCACCGATGTTCGTCTCCAGCAGTGTATTAATGGCATCAGGGGGTCAGAAAAATTTCGTATGATAATAATACAGTCTGTTTCAAGTATTTTATTTAATGATTTTATGTGTATTTTCACCTTTTTGCACAATTATACATTTTTAGCGCCAAAATTTGAGTTTTGATCTACAAGTTTTTGTTGTTATTAGTGGTGATAGTTGCGCTGATAGGCAGAAAAGACAAAAATGAGCAAAAGCAATCGAATATATCGAATAGACGCACATGAATCAGAAACTGACGCAACTTTTTGCCAACACTAGGGCCCTATGCTTAACCTATGTAAAAAAAACTGCGTCTCCGGCAAGACACAGAGAAGCATGACGCAGCCCCAATGTAAACAGCCTATAAAACCTTTTGATTTTTAAATTTTTTACACATTTTCTTCAAAACACGAAGAAGCTTTCAAACAGCTTATTCCTTTTGATAGAAAAAGTAATCCCATATCAATTAAGAGGAGGAAAATTTAAAAAGCCGCAGGATTTTGAAGGGCTCTCGTAGATTTCAGAGATTAATTTGCAGTGTAATGCCCATGAAATGTACTTGTTTGTGTTCTTAGGAGTACTCGCAAAATTTTGCGAGTCACCAAGCACTGTATTTAATTGTTATTGGATTCCGGTGACCGACTCAGGACGTTGACAAAAGTTTCCAAAGGAAAAAAAAAATTTTCAAAATGTTTGAAACAGTGACAGTGGCGACGATGAGAAAGGAAATAGACTGAGAAACTACTAAGTTTTGTTTAAATTTTAAAGCTACTTGGCTTTAAATAAATCGGTTAACTCAGATCAGAAAAAAATCTATGCAGGAAAGAAGCAAATATTTGTCTAGCAGCAGAGTGTTTCCAGTGTGCGTGCTCTACGGTTACACTCAGTCAGATGTGTTCTGTTTACAATTATGTTTAAAGTAAACAAAGCTAATGAAATGCAATTACCGCTGGGGTCGCCATTCGTGGCTGGTCTGGGTCACTAACCATACAGTATATAGATGTGCCAGTTCATACAACCACTAACCATATTGTATGGTTAGTGGCTCAGCTCATTAATGTGTGAGTGAAACAACAATAGAGCGTGTGCATTAACCCTCTGATGGTCCATGGGGCTTAAATTGCTTGTTATAATAAGAAGATGATGTTTTTTTATAATTTAATTTTTAATAATTTTGAATTTGAAATTAAACGGTGTTTTGGTTTTTGGATAAATATTCTTTTGTTAAGGCTCTTAGTTCTAAAATAAATTATAATCTTAAAATAAAACGTTTTTATATCTAAATTAATTTTAACTGTTTCGGAGCCATTAACAATTTTTTTTTGCACGTGCTTGCAGCAAAAACTACAATACGTCGTTTTTGTTGTGCACAAGGGTTAAAGTTTCCGCAAAAAATTTGTCCGTACCCAACCTTTTACTACAACAAGCGAGCGCGCACTGAACGTTAAGGTCCTGAAACCCGAACGTTTCGGCAGCCGACGAGACCACCTTATATAATTTCATCATGGCCCTGGGAGCTGGGACAGAAAACTCAGCTGCGCCCCTTTCGTTGTATGAACTTGCACATCTATATACTGTATGGTTAGTGACTGCATGGTTAGTGGCAGTACTCAGATCGAAAATCAAAAAGGTCGGTATATACTGGAAAAGTATCAGAAGTATTTGCTTGGTTTTTTGGTATGTTTCGACCCACCTCGAAAAAGAAATCAATAAGAAATATTTTATTAAGGAAGACAAATAGAATCTAATTAATGTAGCATTATATAAAGGACAATTCTATGGATATTATAATATAATATTTATATTAATTTTCATATATATAAAACCAATATTGCTCTCAAAACAGTATGTCTTCACGGTTGTCGGCACGGGTGGCGTCGCCATCAGCAGCAGCTGATAGTCTACATTACCTTGCCAATAAAATATTGGGGAGCCCAGGATATGGCTGGGGAAGAGCGGCCCCAGCCGAAGAAGTGCATTTTGTTAACTTTAAACAAAACCAAGCAGCGGTCTGAGCAGTGTAACCGTTCAGAATGCAGTGCACACCTCTGGTCACACCACTGGTCGCTCGAAAAATGACAAAATATGACATCTGTTTGCTAGCAAACAGTTTTTCGATCTGAGTACTAGGCTTAAAACTGTTTTCTAGGCTCTGTATGGAAGGCAGTACTCAGATCGAAAAACAAAAAGGTCGGTACTGGAAAAGTATCAGAAATATTTGCTTGTTTTTTTTGGTATGTTTCGACCCACATCGAAAAAGATATCAATTTGGTAATGCAGTATTATATAAATGGCAATTATATGGATATTATAATATATTATTTTTATTAATTTTCATAAATATAAAATTAATATAGTTTTCAAAACATTTTTTCTTCACGATGTACGGCACGGGAGGCGTCGCCATCTGCTGCAGCTGATAGTCAGACACATTACCTTGCCAATAAAATATTGGGGAGCCCAGGATATAGTTGGAGAAGAGAGGCCCCAGCCGAGGAAGTGCATTTTATTAACTTTAAACAAAACCAAGCAGCTGTCTGAGCAGAGTAACCGTTCGGAATGCAGTGCACAGCTCTGGTCACACACTGGCCGCTCGAAGAATAGATGACATTTTTTGCTGGCAAACAGATTTTCGATCTGAGTACTAGGCTTTACAGCTGGTGCAGCCCGATGAGGCTGTTTTGTATGAGCTGGCACTAACGCGTGCATATAACAGGAGTAAACATGGTGCTTAAAAGAACAGGGATTAAACAAATTCACTTCTGTGAATTCCAGAGCGCCTTGAAATGAAAAGTATAACTTTTGGCTAAAAACGTAAAACGCAAAGTGAATGTGTAAACCGGAGCCTGCCTGAAAATGTATTTTTTTTGGTATATTTCTGAGGGTCAGCAAGTATATTCGTTCGATAAGTCCGCGGTCACATTTAGCCCTTCAATTCGTGTCGTAAAAAAAATTAAATAAAACAAAGAATAAACAATGGACGAACTTTTAAATGATGTTGTACCACAGGAAGATTTGGAGGTGCGTTGTACCATTTTGTTTAATGCTTATTGCAGTACTTTCCTTTTACAGAGATTTGAAAAAAAATATCACCATGAGCTAGAGTTGGACGGAGAGGTAACTTCAGAGACAAAATTTGAGTACGTTGTGCCCTGATATTTGAAAAATTTTGCAATGTGTACATATGTATATTGGCAACATTTTCAGACCTTTTTTTTTTCTTTAAAACCTTTTAGATATGCATTTTGTCTGGTGCGTAGTCGGTACACAAACGACATAAGAAAGGTGACTCATTATAGAAGATCTTTTTAACAAAAGGCGAGTTATATATTTACATATTTAACATATATATAGGGAATTATGATACTGGAAGAGCTAGCACGAACGCATCCTGACGGAAGACGTGATTATATTTATTACCTAGCGTTCGGAAATGCTCGTATTAAAAATTATACTGAAGGTTTAAAGTATTGCAAAGCCTTCCTGGAGATTGAATCAAACGATCAAGTGCGCTCTCTAGAGGTGAATGAATACAGAATTAAGGAACAAATATTTAAATTTAACCTGGTAATAATGCTTCGCAGGAATACATTAAAAAGCAGAGCGATAAGGAAATTGCAAAGGGGATGGCGGTTGCTGGAGGAGCTGCCCTTGTGCTGGGCGGAATTTTGGGACTAGGAATCGCTATGGCTAGAAAGTAATGGAACAGTTATTTATCACAAAAACGATGCTTTTTCTATATAATAATTTGATTGAACAAAAACAAAACAATGCTACTGAAAAAAACGAGGAATAATGTCTATTGCCATTATTATTTACATTAAATTCTATCTTGATATTAATGAAATGTCTTGTTTTTTTTTTTGTAGTAAACAAAAGCGGGATAAATAGTGAAACATCTCTTCCCTAACACGAGTTTTTATGGAATCTTATTCCTTAACAAAACGTGCAGACGCTGGAACTTAGCCAATTTTAATAAGGTCATACATGCATACATTCCAATATTAACGTTTTTAAATCGTAATATCTAATCGTAAGTTCTAGTTATATGCAAACTATTGTCAAATTTAAGTCAAAGACACCAGCAATGTTAATTAAATAAATAATACCACTGTTATACTTAGTCCCAGGCTCCCAATTTTCGATTGATGTGGGTATTCAGGCTTACAGTGGAGCATTCAAGGATACATGTTCATCACATTTTAGTTGAAACACCTTTAAAAATGAGTTAATCCTTGTGGTTTTTTATACCCGTACTCAAAAAAGAGTTAAGGGGTATATTAGATTTGTGGTAAAAGTGGATGTGTGAAACGCAGAGAAGGAAACGTTTCCGACCCCATAAAGTATATATATTCTTGATCAGCATCAATAGCCGAGTCGATATAGCCATATCTGTCTGTCCGTCTGACCGTCTGTCCGTCTTGTTTGACGCCTGGATCTCAGAGACTATAAAAACTCGGGCAACCAAATTTGGTTTCCAGACTCATGTGATATCACTGCTACAAGTGTATTTTTAAATTTCGCCCCGCCCCCTTCCGACCACACAAAGGACGAAAATCAGTGGCAAGCACAATTTTAAAGATACGATAAAACTGAAAACGCATCGTATCGTAGAGAATGCCCACAACTACCAGACTACCGAATCTGAATCAAATCGGATCATAATTATAGGCAGAATGAAGAAATTCATTTTCAGTTGATTCCCCCGTCTCCCCCTGCAGGAAAACAACCACTAATTCTCTTTCTCGCTCGCACACTTTGCCGCGTTCAGTGAGCGAACGCCCTCTACCGGAGGAGAGCGAAGTGGAACAAAAGTGTGTTCCACCCCCCACGTTTGCTACAACTAGGTTAGTTGATAGTATAATGTCTAGGAGTGACTCACCTCTGTCGGTGATATCGGGGCTTCCCCACATGCTATGGTGGGCATTGGCGTCCGTACCAACGAGAAGTTGCTGGTCTTTCGGGCTGGTTTCCGCCTCCGTAGTTCTTCAGGTGTTTCTACCAGAAGGTGCTTCTCCTCGCTGTACAGCATCACCACAGTCAGGACAACTGTGCTGCAATGAGAAATAAGGTAAGCGTATAGCTATTAAGAGTTTTTAAACGCCGTTGAAACTCGTTAATAACTCTACCCGACACCACTTCGCCGCTTCGAACAAAACCGAATTTGTTTGATATATTTGGTGCTTTTTGTTTTTATAAAGCCGAACTTTTTTTTGGGTGGCTGGCTCACGGGCTCGACGGGTTCACTATTACCGTCAGGTCACCGTCCTCTTACGAGTCGTCCAGCGCAAGACCCTGGCCGGCCTCCTGAATCAGATCTAGTCATTTTCTACGATACAGCGTTTTCCGTTTTCTCGTATCTTTAAAATATGGATGTCATTTTGATACTTCTGTACATATACTGGTCTGACCGCCACACGGATTGCCCAGTGCCAAAGACGAACTGGGAAATTTGTACATCCTCTATTCGGTAGTTTCCGCAAATTTTATTTCATTAGTCTACTTTTCTACTTATTCTCACTAAAACCATTTCAAGTGGTGGATACGGCTACGCCTTGTCAAAGACCTAATCTGCTTTGTATATGTACAACTTATCTATATACATATTTGTGTAGGCCTGTTTTTGTAATCAACAACCAACAGTCTATTCCGTTGGCTCCAGCGACCTGATTGTTTTTTAGATTGTTCCTTTTCAACCAGTGATATCCGCTAACGAACCGTTATTTGATCCTCCCAACAGAAGAATAGAAAATTAAAAGTTTCTTGAACAGCAAAAGACAATTGGCCAGAGGGGAAGAGGGTAAAGGCAAGACTCAAAATGTAAGACTCAAATTGTCCAGACTATTCTTAATAAAAATGTTACTAAGAGGAGTTGTAAATTCGAACTGATTTATTCTCAAAACTTATGGGCTATATAGGGAAAACTAAAACCTAATTAAACTATGACCAACGCTAAGAAAAGAACAAATGTGCGCCACTTGTTCCCACGATCAAGTGTGTCGAAGAATTTGAGTTCGGGTATATGATTTTATGGTGGAACCGCTCCTAGATCTAGTTGTCCTTTTTTCAATTTTTTTTGATAAAGTAATTCTATATATGTATTTTAGCGTTTACAAATATCCCTCGAAATTGTGAATAGACCGATTTGAGGAGGTGGTTGGGTATATGTACATAAACGCGTATTAAATATACCTAATAAAATGACGACCACGATCCTGGAGTAAAGAAATTTATAAAATTTGTACAACAGGATTTTAGCAAGAGAGAAAGATCTTTTTTCCAATATTTTGTAAGCAGCCAATAGATTTTCAATGGGATTTAAATCTGGGCTTTGCGCAGTCCAGTGGCGTAGACAGATATCAAACGACACCGGTAAAAACAAAAAAAAAGCCCCCAACTAAAGTCAGATACTTTATCATTAAGAGCGTTTTGCTTGAGCTTTATGGATTTTGCGTTTTGCGTGAGCTTTATGGATTAATAAAATTGGTACTAGGTCATGAAGTAATTAGAATTCTTTTTTTGCAATTGTATGTATAACTGTATTGCACATTTAACAAAATTACAATCTTTTTTTACTTACTTTTCGCAAAATTACACTACTCAAAAAATGTATCTTTTTACGTACGCGTCGAACCAATCCGACTTTTTTTTTATAGATTTAATCCTTTAAACTTTTTTAACGAATTTTAAAGAATTAAAAACAAAACGTATTTTTTATGCTTTTTCAGTGGTAGCGCTATTTTCACATAACTTAAGTATCTTACATCTGGTTGTAATGAATTTGCCATTCTAAAAAGATGATGAATGCATCCATAAAGTAAACCTGAACACTTTTAAGCTTCAGCCAACCGTCTGGAAAATATTAATGCAAAAATTTTCTTTTTTGTGCGGTATTTTGTTCTTCGAAATTTTGAATTTTAAAACTCATTTCCTTAAACGACGCCTAATTAATGCGTCTATCTAAAACTAAAAATGTTGGCTAAGAATTATTTTTTTTTTCGACTTTTGAAAAAACTACACAATAAAAAAAACCATAATTCGTTAAAAAAATTTTAAACCCCGAAATCTATAAGAAAAATTTATTTTGGGCCACAGCCTAATTCTAGTGTTGACTAGTGTTACACCACTCGACAAAACTGAACTTTTCCGCTTCGAACCAAACCGACTTTTTCTTATAAAGTGGGATTTTTAAAAATTTTAGAAGAATTTTGTTTTTTTTTGAAGAATTTCTGAAAACTGGTATATTATTTAAAAGCTTTTTTCAGAGGTAGCTCTTCTTATTTTCACATAACTTAAGTATCGACATTTGGTTGTAATGCCGCTCTTTTCTTTGCCATTCTAAAAAGCTAAAGAATGCAGCTGTAACTAAGCGCTAAACACTTTGTGATTTCAGCTTACCGCTTGGGAAATATTAAGCTTTCAAATGCAAAAATTATGACTTTTGTGCGGTATTTTTTACTAATTTTAAAATTTAAAAACTCAGGAAAAGTCAAAAAAATGTATCCTAGGTCCTTTATTTTGTAGTAGTAGTAGTGTGTTCTTAATTTAAATTGTATTAAAGATAAAGATAAATATAAATTATTAAATGGGACGGATTTCCGTTCTTTCTCATTCATATTTTAAAACCAATCTCCTTTTTCAGCATCTTTATTAGCGCTTGTATTCCCATACCTCCGCTGCATAGCCTATTATGGTTTGTGCTGTTGCCATGTATATTTTATATTTTGTGATACGATCATCCCTTCTTTTGCCAAGCAGCTGTTTCCATGTGCTAGCTTGTTTTGCACATGCTTCTCAAAGCTCATATTGTCAGTTAGCATGACTCCAAGATATTTAAACTCCTGGACCGTTTCCAGTATCTCTCCATTAAGTGTCCACTTTTCACCATAACTTTGGTTTTTTCGGCGTTGATTCTTAGGCCCCAAGTTTGGCAATAATTTTGCATAATTTCGATCATTTCTTGCAGCATGTTCTGCCATGACTACCATGTCGTCTGCGTACATAAGTACCTTGACGTTCTCCGTTCCTATATGTACTCCTCCTGTCAAGACCGACGATATGTCGTCCACGTACAGGGCAAATAACAGTGGACTTAAAAGACTTCCTTGTTTAACTCCAAGGTTGCATGAGAACCATTCAGAAAGATTATTGCCGTTCCAGACCGCGGCCATGTTATCGCTTTAGAGACATTTTAGTATGTTCAAAATCTTTGTTGATGTTCCGACTATGCTAAGTTAGCTAGTTTTAGCGGTCGATGGTGTCGAAAGCCGCCTTAAAGTCTATGAAGCAGCTGTACATCTGGTTCTGGTTTCGCCTAATGTACTCTTTTGCTACAACCACAAGCACGAAAATGCTGTCCACTGTGCTGTAACCTCTTCTAAACTCAGCTTGATATTCGCTAAGCACACCATACTTTTCTACCCAGTCATTCAGACGCGAAGCAGTATTGATGCGAACACCTTCATAGTTGAAGTAAGGAAGGAAATCCTCCATAGTTCGCTGCCTCAGTGACATTGCCTTTTTTGTGTAAATAAGGCTTTGCCGATAACAAAAAATATTTTCTGGTGCGTTTTTTGGGAATTCTGTTGGTATTCGATCGATTCCGGGGGCTTTACAGTTATTGCTCTTGTTCACTGCTGCTTTGACTTCCCACTGCGATATTTCCTGGTCTAGATCTATATTTACGGTGTATGGCAAAGAAAAATAGTGCTGTATCGCTTGAGTGTGCTGCAGAAGTAGATTTTTAAAGTGCTGCGCTAAGCTGTCCGGCTCAACCCTGATTTGCATGCTCTTGTTGGTCCCATTCAACCTCCTGACAAACTCCCAGAAACACTTGCTATTTAATGCTATTAACTTAAAGCTCCATATTCCTGTAGTGGTCATCTTATTTTTTTCGTGCACATTGTTTTGAAGGCTGTGTTGGCGGGAGTACTAGCTTCGCTTCCTCACTGCCTGTGTGAAGTGTCCGTTTCAATGTGATCATTGATCTTTGTCTCGCCCGGTAGCATTCAGAGTCGAACCATGGCTGTTTTCTTATATGTTGGGCGGGTTTTTGCATGCAGGCTGCCATTATCTGTACCCAGTTTGTTAGGGTCTTAATATTAGCGGCTTTGGGTTGGCAGTCTCGCCGTTCGATTTTCTGCTCGAGTTGTGCTCTGTACTGCTGACGGTACCTAACATTCCAATTCAGTTTCGGCAGCAGTTTGTTGTCGTGTGGATTTGGTTGTACGCGATGGTCGATTTGTATCGCTAGCGGTAAGTGGTCCATGCACATCTTCAATGAGATTATGCCATATGCCATTTATAAGACAGTAGTATATTGTGGATACCGCTTGGCCTCTTATGAAGGTGTAACTTCCCGTCCCCGTCGCTTTGCGTTATGACGTTAAGGACTGTGAATCTGTTGTCCTTGCACATCTCTATTACTTTCTTGCCATTGGTGTCTACTTTAAGATCCTTTGAGGCCATGACTAGCGTTTCGAATTTTCTTGCGTCCCTGCGTTTCATGTGTTCCTATTCTGGCATTACGGTCACCCACGACAACACGAGGAATCTTGGATCATGTCGCATAGTTGACCGTAATAGCATTGCCAGCCATTGCAGTTGAGGTAGGTTGGGATTTTTGTGAGATGTTCGTCCTCGTTTACGATTTTTATAGCTTCTGTTCCACCAATGTAGTAATAGCATCAACAACCAGATGTGTGGATGCCTCGAAGGATGCCACCACTTGCTCTTCCTCTAGCTGCCGTTATTACGGCTGGCTCCCATCAAAGAAAATGATTTCGAAAGTATGGTTCGTACTGTTGCATGTTTTGGTCGACACATTTTTTGTATAGGAAAAATATTTGGTAAGTATTTGTCGGAGCAGCAGCCGTTAAAAGTTCTTAAGAAATTAACATCACATAGTCACACATCTTCTCTTATACTGAAAATCGCTCTCTCAGTACGCTCCCGTACACACGCACATATGTCATTACTGCTTATAGTGCATTGCTTCGCTCTGTTCTCGGAGCAGTCAAAAATATTTGTCGAACGCATCGAATCGTAGTTCACGGCCACGGCCTCAAACCCTTGTAACCCGTCGAGAAAATAAAACATTTGTAAACTTAACCAACGGATTAAATTATTTGTAAATGTGCAGTCAGAGTTGCCGAAAAAGCTCGGCAGCTTCCAACATTTTGGTGACCCCGACGTGATCGCCGTGGTCTTACAGTGCGTTAAAAGTGTTTGAACCATTCAATCAAGCCAATTTTGAAGGTTTCACGTGACATTTGTGAAAAAAGTAGCGAACCAAAAGTCGTTGTGACCGACTTTAGCAGTTCTAGCGGCCCGCTATTCGTTTTCGTATTCTCTTTCACCGTCTGCTTCAGCCTGCGCAACGCACTGTCGAGACTGGATGCATACAGTTCTAAGCGTGGTCTGTTAGTTTTCTTCGCCTCCTCTTTGGTCGTTTGCTTCCACCAGGTCTTTTGAGAGGCTGCAGTAATAACTCTCTGAAATTTGAACTCGAACGTTCTCTATTTTGCATAATTGTTGGTTTTTCCGTCGTCGCTTCGTTGCTTTTACCGGTGCATACATATCGCATATATAAGTGCCAAAATAAAGTGAAAGCAAAGGCGTTTGAACTCGCGCGTTGCTTAATAATATTTAATTGTGATCGACTAGCACCCTCCGCGTCAACCGTTTTCTATAACCGAAAACATGGGCATGCTATGGACAATGAAAGTGATTCTGTGACATTTGGCGCTGCTCCATCGGGTGAAAGTGTGAATGCACTTCGAATGCAGCCAGCACCCAAGTCCCTGTTCCGGTATCTCGTATTTCCTTCATGAGACTGAAGGCTAGAGCTATTTTCGATCGGCTAGCGTCCATACGCACAGAGATGGATAGTGAAAAGTTGCGCCCAATGGATAAATACGACTTGCGAGGGCTGTTGGAATCATTGACGGAGCTTAAATCAAATTTTGTTGTGGCACACACCAGTTTGGTGGATTTGGATTTCTAGTCAATGTCCAGTGAAATTCCTGCCTAATTCGACTCGTCGATATTGTCGTTGAGGACAAGGGGGAGGAGTCTTCGTCGAATCAAGAGCTCCCATCTTGGGTGAAACTTTCTGGATTCTTGGAAAAAAGATGTCGAACGCTTGAAAATGCGGATCAATCCATGCAAGGACAAGATGGTCAGGTTGGCAAGTCAGGAAAAACCGACCGCTCCAGTTTCCTGTGAACTGTGCGAGAGTACTCATCACATGATTGCCAATTGTCAACGGTTTGCAATTCTGTCGCCGAATGATCGTCGCCTGGAAGCCAAGAGGCTCTTGCTATGCCTAAATTTCCTACGAAAAGACCATCAATTGAGAGATTGTAGATCAGGTCCCTGCCGCACTTGCCGATCGAAGCACCACACTCTTTTGCATTTCATTCGTCCAACAGAGGCTGCCCAGAGGCTGGAGGCTGTTCCTTCAATTGAAGCCCCACCAGCACAACCAAGTCGTAATGTCATGGTTGCAGTATCGCCCTCCTTGCCTCAAGCTTTTATGTCCCACAGTCCATCTGATGCTGTGCTTTTAGCCACCGCCGTCGTTCTCGTAAAAAACAGCGTTGGAACTTTCGTGCCCTGTCGCGCATTTTCGGATTCGGGATCGCAATTGCATTTCATAACTAGTCGTCTAGCTAATCAGCTAAAACTTCGAACAACCAAATCGCTTACCGCTGTCTCTGGCATAGGAGATGCTAGCTTCCCAACAGAAGGTATCTCGGTGGATCTCGTTCTGAAATCGCGGATTTCAGAGTTCATCACTAGCATCACCATTCTACAGGACTTATACGTAGACGATATGATTTCTGGAGGAAATTCAGTCGAGGAAGTGCTGGATATTATGCGTCAAACTACGGAGCTTATTGCTTTTCAGCTAAGGAAGTGGTGTTCCAACTCTCCTGATGTTCTTCGTGAAGTCCCTGAGGTAGAAGCGGAAAGTTTTCTGAAGCTCGATGATGGCAGCGATGTGACCAAGGTGCTTGGACTCATCTGGGAACCCCATAGGGCCAAGTTCTTGTTTACTTTTGCACCTCAAATCGGTGTTGGCAAGCACACTATGCGTTCGGTGTTGTCAACCATTGCACGGTGCTATGATCCTATGGGATTGATTGGACCCACATTGACCAGAGCGAAAATCATCATGCAGCGCATGTGGAGAGACAAGCTGCATTGGGATGAAAGTCTTCCTTAGCCACTGGAATCGGCTTAGACTGAGTTTTGCAAGGACTTCGCTACTGTGGGTCACGCTACATTTCCGCGTTATATACTTCTACCTAAGGCAAGGTTTGAGTTGCATGCCTTTTGTGATGCCAGCCTCCAGGCCTATGGGGCTTGTATCTATGCTCGTTCGTTTAAGGATACCGCCGATGAGGTACATTTGCTTTGTTCGAAGGCTAGAGTTGCACCATTGAAAACCCTCACGGTGCCTAAGCTTGAGCTATGTGCAGCGTTCCTGTTACCCAATTTACTTCGCGAAATTAGAAAAATGGATACCTTCGACTGCCCGATCCATTGCTGGTCGGATTCAACTGTGGTACTGTCTTGGTTGCGAGACGAACCATCCAAATTTAACGTGTTCGTATCTAACAAGATTTCCGCAATACAGCAACTTACGAGGGGCATGGATTGGCGCTATGTACCAACTGATGTGAACCCGGCTGACATTCTTTCAAAGGGAGCAGCGCCTCAGCAGCTCTTGCAGTCTAGGTTGTGGATGAATGGACCTTCTTTCTTGCAAGGCGAAAGAAGTAGCTGGCCTGAACGGTGTTCGCCCGAACTCAGTCTGCCGGAAATTAGACATTGAGTATTGCTGTCGTCTGAGCGTGTCGACATCTCGCTTTCGTTTAAGCACATTAACTCATTCGGAGTCATGATGCGCATTTTTGGATATGTTCATAAGTTCGTCAGCAAGAAAAGGTCACCTGATCTCTCGTCTGAAGACCTTCGCAAAGAATCGCATTTGTTGTGTCGCATCATGCAACGCGCCCACCTTTATCCTGAGTACCGTGCTCTGCGGAAGGGGATGACGTTGGTTTGATTCGTGTTGGTGGTCGCTTGCGGCACTCAACTCTTGGCTTCGATACACGCCACCCAATCATTTTGCCCAGGGATCATCCATTTACGTTCGCCATCATCATGCACTTTCATCGGAAGCATCACCATGCTGGGCCGCAGTCTCTACTGGGATCGATTCGCTTGCAGTTCTGGCCCATCGGCGGCATGAAAACTGTTGCTGGAGCGTTGCGGAAATGCATCATCTGCTGCAGGTCCAGACCTCGTCTTGTGGAGCACATAGTGGCTGACCTACCGAAGGATCGAGTGCAGGATTCGCCTGCATTCAGTGTCACTGGAATGGACTACTGCGGTCCCTTCTATTACAAGCCAGATGGGCGCACTCGAACGCCTACAAAATGCTACATCAGCGTCTTCATCTGTTTTGCAACAAAGGCCGTTTGGTTGGAATTAGTGAAGGACCTCACAACTGCTGGATTTTTTAGTGCCCTCAAACGCTTCGTTGCCACGCGCGGCATACCCCGATGCATTTGGTCGGACAAGGCCACCAATTTTGTGGGCGGAAGGAACGAGTTGGAGTATCTTGGGCGGCTGTTTATGAGCGAGAAGCATCGTGATGCAGTTCACAATCATTGCATCAACAATGGCTTCAATTGGAATTTTATCCCGCCTCGCTCACCACACTTCGGGGGCTTGTGGGAGGCAGCAGTGAAGATGGCCAAGCAGCATTTATATCGTTCCCTGGGATCGTCACTCTTTGGATTTGACGAGCTGCGGACATTGGTCTGCCAAATCCAGGCTGTAATAAATTCTCGTCCTCTTCTCGCAATTTCAGAAAACCCTGAAGATCTTGGCGTCCTTACACCAGAACATTTTCTAATTGGTGGCAAAGAGTTGCCTGTGCTCAGCAGATCTTTTGGAAGCGTTGGAGTGATTAGTATTTGACTCTGCTCCAACAACGTGCCAAATGGCGCACACCGCAGCCATCGATCCAAGTCAACGACATCGTCTGTATCAAGGATGAAAACTTTGAAGTGGCCATTAGCACGGGTGATCGACATCATCGCTGGAGCTGATGGGACCGTGCGAGTTGCCAGCACACCATCTGGAACCACTCGTCGAGCTGTCAACAAGCTGTGCGTCCTACCCGTTGAGGATCCTGTTAAAAGCCCTGGTCTTTCAATAGGGGGAGTATGTTCGGAGCAGCCGCCGTTAATAGTTCTTAAGAAATTAATATCACATAGTCACACATCATCTCTTATACTGAAATCCGCTCTCTCAGTACGCTCCCGTACACACGCACATATGTCATTACTGCTTATAGTGCATTGCTTCGCTCTGTTCTCGGAGCAGTCAAAAATATTTGTCGAACGCATCGAATCTTAGTTCACGGCCACGGCCTCAAAGCCTTGTAACCCGTCGAGAAAATAAAAAAATTTGTAAACTTAACCAACGTGTCGTTACACCATAATAATAATAAATAATAATAATAAGTCAATGAAGTTATGTATGAAATTTAATGTAGTTCGTAAGGTTACGGCATGAAGTCCCGCCACTGTAAATCCAAGCAACATGTAACTAAACGCCCGCAGCATAGCCGACAAGCGATGCGTGGGAATAAAGCACTCGTAAATTGAACTTCGTTTCGCACGGTTTATATTTTGATCGCCCTTTATCGCCGCCCACAGCTCTGGTCTGTAATACTAATCCCCGCGTCTCAAGCCTAAGTAAAGGCATTAAACAAAATAGTTTCGAATTTCTACATGGCGCCCGAACAGGGACCTTGGGATTAGTTTCGTTTTAAATAATCGTTGTTCGACCAGAACGCTGTTCGCGAGTTAAAGCCGCGAAAAAACCGCCGAGCCAACAATCGACAATCCAGAAGGAAGATCACGGAATCCACGGAAGACCACATTGGAGACCGCCATCCACACCTACAACCGAAGCAGAACATGGACATTGAGTTGCCAACGCCCAGGGAAGTGGATTCATCCGACGACCAGGTAACAATGCCAAAGCAATAGCGGCTAAAATAATAGCGTTTAATACCTATTGGCTTGGCATTGAACAGTATTGTACATATGTACATTCACCTACCGTTTAACTATTCGTGATAGCTGGGTAGTTCGGGAAGAGTATTAGAAGGTGCCAGCGACATAGTTTACCGCTCATTTCGCATTTGGTAGCATTATTTCGCATTTCGTTTCGTTCGCTGAGAAAACATTGACCCTTGCAGCGGTAAACTAATTTTCGCGCTCTTTAATGTACAGCATACGGTTCTCTTAAGTTTACGTTCGTGCAGTACCCTCGTCGTAACTTTGCTCCCGCAGCTTCGTGGTTATCCAACTCTCTAACTGGTGTCGCCCAGCTTGTCGTTTGTGACGAGAGCTGATCATCCGCTCTTATATTGTGCCAATCAATTGAAACATCGTTCGCCACTTCGTTTTGGTTCGAACGCTGTTCTAATTTAGGTATTTGTGTGCGCTTTGACATCTAATTTTCTAGCTGGTGTCGCCGAGCTTGTCGTATGCGCCAGAGAGCTGATCATCCGCTCTTATATTGCGCCACTCAATTAAACATCGTTCGCCAACTAGTTTTCGGGTCGAACGCTGTTCTAATTTGGGAGTCGAGTGCGTTGCGCGCATTAGAATTGCGTTTGCTTATTGGTTCGAACTTGGTTCGAGCTCAGTGTGTCGAGCCAAATTTGGTGTTGGTTGCGCGCATTGGAACTCCAGACGTCCGTTTCGTAGGGGATCGAACGTGGGTCGAGTTTGGTTCGCCGTGACAGAGCTCGGTTGCGTTTGTTGCGTTTTGTCTGTTCTAACTGTTGCAGTCGTTGTCGCATCGAACCTAATACGTTTATACGTGGGTACTTGAATACTTCTGCCGTACTGTCAAACATTGTTCTTATTGAACGCAGTGCATTTCCTCAGGTTATCGTCGCCTTCGCTTAGCAAGTTTGAAGTTTAGAAGTTAGGAACAGCCAACGTTGGTGATTTAATCAACATGTCTAAAGATCATGATGAAGAGAAGGCAACTGGGAGCGGAATGTGTGGAAGCACGAAGCTCACAAAATTGTATGTGAGGTTGGAGAAAATAAGCGAAGATATAAATCGAATGAGGATAGCATTTGAGGAGGGTTCAATTTCGCTGGATCCATTACAAATCCAATGTCGTTTGGAAATATTGAACTCCTACATTGAAAAAGCAATGGCCCTGCAGTCCAAGATCGATGTACTAGACCCAGATAATTCAGATAGGGCGGCGTTGGAAGAAACGTGTGTGATCACAAAGGCTCTGTACATGTCGGCAGCGACCAACAGATCCCCTCAACCATACATGAATTCAGCACCCACACACCACCACTCCAATTTGCCAAAATTGAAGTTGCCGAAGTTCAGCGGCAAGCATGCAGATTACAAACAGTTTATTAGTCTGTTTGAAAGTTTGGTAGATTCCGACCCGTCGTTGTCCAATATAGAGAAGTTCAACCATCTCATATCGTGCTTGTCCGATGAAGCCTTGGGAACCGTTAAGGCATTCCAAATGTCAGATGCCAACTATCCAAAGGCGTTAGAAAGTTTGAAGAGGGTGTACGACAACAAGTGCTTAATATTCTTTGAGACACTTGCCCAGTTGTTTGACATTCCTGCCGTAACCAAGCCGTCAGCGTCTGCATTGCGATCAACTATAGATACAGTGTCAGCCATTCTGGAGTCGCTTTTATCGTTAGGAGACGAGCGAGAGGTTGCTAACGCCATGATAATACATCTGGTGTTATCCAAGGTGGACCCATACACAAAAACAAAGTATGAGGAGCAGCTGAACTACAATGAGCTCCCTTGCTGGTCGGATTGTGCAAAAATGTTGAACCGCCGGTACCAACACCTTTCAGCAGAGGAGTCATCCAAAGCGAGAGGCAAACCAAAGTTTGACATGCCATCGACCAGCAAGAAAACCAGCAGATCGTCATTTTCTTGCGCGAGGGCCGAAAAGTCGATCGACCCCAAGTGTGTTTATTGCGGCGCCAACCACTCGATCGGAAACTGCCAGGGATTTGGGGCAATACCCGTCTTGGAGCGTTTCGAGTTCGCAAAAGGCAAGCAATTATGCATTAATTGCCTCCAATCTGGACATAGGGTATCTCAGTGCACATCCTCTAAGTGCAGAGTTTGTTCACAGAGGCATCACACCCTCTTGCATAGATACGCAGCTCAGAGCGCAGATTCAGAAAGTCAGGCAATAAGAGTACAAGCATCGTCCCATCCTGCGCATGTGAAGCAGGCATCCAGTGAGCCCGAGCATGTCATCCTTGCCACAGCAGTGGTAAGAGTTCGGGACAGATTTGGCCAAGTTCACTTATTCGGGTTCACAGGTCAATTTCATGACAGAAAGTCTAGCGCAATCGCTAAGGTTGGCAAGGGTCAACCGTTGCCTGACAGTGACATCTGTAGGCAAGTCAAGCTCGGTGTCGAGGAGTGAAGTCTCGACGACAATATACTCCAGGTTAAATAACCATAGTTTCGTAGCAGATTTCTGGGTTCTTAGCAGCATTACCAATCAGCAGCCTGACAGAAGTCTGCCCATTAAGCAGTGGAAAATTCCTGCGAATGTGGAATTGGCAGATACAGCATTCCATCGACCTCAAAGGGTAGATATGCTGATTGGAGCAGACTCGTTCTTCGATCTGTTGTGCACAGGCCAAATAAAACTGGGTGAAGGGGCACCATTGTTGCAAAAGACCCTTTTAGGTTGGGTAGCTTCAGGTCGGTGTAGCAAGCTTCTGACTGGAGAAGCCGCTTGCTGCGTCGCAACCTACTCACCGGAAGAAGACTCTCTGTCTCAAATGGTCGAAAGACTGTGGGAGATAGATGCAACGCCAGAAGAAAAACATGCTCAAACAAATTCGGCAGAGCAGCTGGCATGCGAAGAGTTTTTCAAAGCCAATGTCTGCAATTTACCGACCGGAAGGTTTCAAATACCGTTGCCTTTTAAGACAGACCCAGTATCGTTGGGGTCGTCCTTCGAGGTCGCAAAACGTCGTTTCTTATCGTTAGAGCGACGAACGTTAAGAGAGAGTGAGCTGAGAGACATGTATCTCAGTTTCATGAAAGAATATATCGAGCTCGGCCATATGTCTCCGACAGACAACGCGATTCCGCCAGGACCACATTATTTTATACCACACCAGTGCGTCCTGAGGCCTGATAGCAGTTCCACCAAGCTTCGAGTCGTTTTTGACGCGTCGAGCAAGACCACAACTGGGTGGTCATTAAACGATTTACTTATGGTGGGACCTACTATTCAGAGGGAATTATTTTTATCACTCGTTCGATTTCGGATGAATCGGTATGCTTTAACGGCAGACGTTTCGAAAATGTATAGGCAAGTGGATGTGGCCGTAAAAGACCGGAATTTCCAACTCATCGTGTGGCGAGAACATCCCACCGATCAATTGCAAATTTTTCGGTTGAACACAGTTACCTATGGTACTTCCGCAGCACCTTTCCTTGCCATTCGTTGTTTGCACGAGCTCGGTGTACGCCACAGAGACACCCACAAGAAGGGTTCTGAGGTGATCTGCAGTGATTTTTATGTAGACGACATGCTGACAGGAGCCGATGACGTAGACACGCTGAAGTCGATTTGCGATCAGGTGTCTGAGATTCTTGGCTCCGGAGGGTTTCAGCTTTCGAAATGGTTTTCGAACCATCCAGAACTAATGGATGGAAACAATGAGGAGAAATCCCTATCATTCAATGATGCCGATTCGACCAAAACATTGGGGATGAGGTGGAGTCCAAGAACAGATACGTTCCGGTATCACTTGGAAGATAGCTTCACAAACTTGAATCCGACTAAGCGCACCTGTCAATTAGTGCTCGACTGTTTGATCCGCTTGGGCTACTTAGTCCAATCAGCATAACAGCGAAAATTTTCCTCCAGAAGCTGTGGCAGCTTCAGCTGGATTGGGATGAAGCCATCCCAATGTCACTGCATACAAGCTGGGAGAGGCTAAAGCTAAACTTGTGTGGTCTTGACAAAATAGCCGTGCCTCGGTACGTTATGGCTAGTGGGTGCTCGTCGATTCAAGTGCATGGCTTCGCGGACGCGTCTAGTCAAGCGTATGGGTGCTGCATTTATGTGCGAGCGCTTTTCGAAGGTCAAACGTACGTTCGATTGATCGCTGGGAAAGCAAGAGTAGCTCCCCTAAAAACAAAGACCATCCCGAGGCTCGAATTGTGCGCCGCAGCGTTATTGGCGCAATTTTGGGCCTACGTAAAGCAAGTTTTGGAAAAGTGTCGAATCGAGAGCGTATTCTTCTGGACGGATTCAGAAATAACGCTACATTGGATTAAAACCCAACCGTCGTCACTTGCAGTATTTGTCTCAAATAGAGTAGCCATGATTCAGGAGCTATGTCAGGGCATTACGTGGCGTCATGTCCCATCGCTGTCGAATCCAGCGGACTTGGCGTCTCGCGGATGCGAAGTGCCTGAGCTCCTGGAGTCCATATGGCTAGAAGGTCCGAAATTTTTATGTGAGCCTGAGCATTGTTGGCCAGAGAACCCGCATTTTAACATCCCAGATGATGTGAAGAACTCCGAGGCGAAACGGTCCGCCCAGGTTCTAATTGGCGTTGCGAACTCGTTTTCAAATGAAATATTTTCTCGTTTTTCGTCGTACCCCAAATTAGTTCGAGTTTTTGCGTATGTATACCGATTTGCTAATATCGGCAAGAACAAGGAACGTTACAGGGAGCTAACTGCAAAGGAGTTGCAGCAATCGTCTCTAAAATTGATGGAGCTGGTTCAGCGAAGCGTCTTCTCTGAAGAGTTTAAGAAGCTGAAGAAAGGGCATACGCTGCAACCGAGCCTGCAGATGATGGCCCCTTTTATCCAAAAAAGATCAGAGGAGGGGCGATCGTTTACACTTATCAGGGTCGGAGGAAGGCTGTTGCATGCTCCAGTGCCAATAGAGGCTAAGTTTCCGGTTCTACTTCCCGCCAAGAGTCAATTCGTCGAACTCTATTTAAGGAACCTGCATTTTAAAAATTGTCACGCCAATGCAAAGACATTAGTAAGTTTGCTGAGACAAGAGATTTGGCTAGTAAATGCACGTCGAGAATGCACTCGCATAGTGAGGAGATGCATCCACTGTTTTCGATACAAACCTAAATTGATGGGTCAGATTATGGGGAATCTTCCAGCAGACAGGTTTAGGGAAGGTCGTCCGTTCCTGATTTGCGGGGTAGACTTTTGTGGTCCCATCAACGTCTCGCTTCGGATTCGAGGTCGTCAGCCGCTCAAAATGTACATCGCGGTATTTGTGTGTTTCGCTTCGAAGGCCGTCCATTTAGAGCTTGTCCCAGACCTGTCGACTAATTGTTTTCTTTTATCTCTAAAAAGCTTCATCGCAAGACGTGGCGTTCCGCTGAGGATGTATTCCGACAACGGGACAAATTTCGTCGGAGCCCGGAACGAGCTGCAGAGGCTTCAGGAAGCGTTCGAGGAGCAGCAGTCCAGCCTGATGACGTTCGCGGCGGAGCAAGGGATGGAGTGGAAGTTCATCCCCCCGCGAGCACCGCACTTCGGCGGTTTATGGGAGGCGGCCGTCAAGTCGGCAAAGCTCCTGATCGTGCGGCAGGTCGCGGACGCCGCGCTCACCGAGAGCGAGGTGAGGACCGTGTTGGCCGAGGCCGAGGCCATCATGAACTCCAGGCCGCTCACTCCAGCCAGCACGGATCCAAACGACGGAGAGGTGCTTACGCCAGGCCACTTTTTGATCGGCCAGCCCCTTCGTTCGCTGCCGCAAGGGTGCGAGCCAGACGGACGGAGCAGCGGTACCACCTTTACCAAGAGGTGGCAACTACTCTCCGAGCTCAAACGACGGTTCTGGCAGGCTTGGTCGAAGGACTACGTCCACAACCTGCAGGGACGCAGCAAATGGCAAACCCCAGAGGCCAACATCGAGGTCGGCGCCATGGTGGTGGTCCACAACGACCATACGCCGCCGCAGCAGTGGATCACCGGCAGGGTCACCAGCGTCGTCGTGGGAGCAGACGGCAAGGTCAGGGTAGCCGAGGTGCGAACAGGAGGGGGCGTGATTAGACGCCCAATCCATAAGCTGGCACTTTTGCCGATAAGTTGAAGCCCGACGTGCGGTCGTTCAAGGCGGCCGGAATGTCGTTACACCATAATAATAATAAATAATAATAATAAGTCAATGAAGTTATGTATGAAATTTAATGTAGTTCGTAAGGTTACGGCATGAAGTCCCGCCACTGTAAATCCAAGCAACATGTAACTACACGCCCGCAGCATAGCCGACAAGCGATGCGTGGGAATAAAGCACTCGTAAATTGAACTTCGTTTCGCACGGTTTATATTTTGATCGCCCTTTATCGCCGCCCACAGCTCTGGTCTGTAATACTAATCCCCGCGTCTCAAGCCTAAGTAAAGGCATTAAACAAAATAGTTTCGAATTTCTACACAACGGATTAAATTATTTGTAAATGTGGAGTCAGAGTTGCCGAAAAAGCTCGGCAGCTTCCAACAGTATTTATAAATTTAACTAAATATAAGCTTATACTTTTGTATGCTGATTTAAGTTCGTATTTGCCGTTCTAGTTTTTTGATTACCTGGCTTTGGTGAGAAGTCGCGTGGGAGTAAGTTCGGTTTCATCCAATGCAGCGCTATAGAGTTCCTCTAGAATCGGGTTTGCTGGCTTTCCTGTGCAAGTGAGCTCATGGGCGTTGTTACAGGACACCCATTTGCCCTCTATCCAGATCTAATCATTTTTGACGAAGTCCTGATTGTTTTTATATCCGTACTTGAAGAGTTAAGGGGTATATTAAAAGTCGAAGTGTGCAACGCAGAGAAGGAAACGTTACCGACCCCATAAAGTATATATATTCATGATCAACATCAATAGCCGAGTCGATATAGCCATGTCCGTCTGTCCGTCTCGATGAGCTCCTAGTTCACAGTGACTATAAGAGCTGGAGCAAAAAGTTTTTGTTTCCAGACTCATGTAATATCGCACTGCTACAAGTGTATTTCAAAATTTCGACCCGCCCCCTTCCGCCGCCACAAAGGACGGAAATCTGTGGCAGGAACAATTTTAAAATACGATTATACTAAAAACGCAGTATCGTAGAGAATGATTATATCTACCAGATTGCCGATTTGAATCAGATCGGATCATAATTATAGCCAGAATGAAGAAATTAATTTTCAGTTGCTTCCCCCACCTCCTCCAGCAAGAGACCCGTTACTCATTCTTTTACTTTTTCTTTTTCGAGCGACCGCTGGCTCATGTATATATATAATCGACATGTTAGATGTAGAGTATACATTTTAGATGTAGATAACAGATGTAGCGAAAAAATGTAAAAATATTTTAAAATTCTACATAAATCATAAGCTCAAAAATTTATATACTGACTGAGTACGGGTATAAAAGTAGAGTAGAGTCCACAGAAGCGACTCACACGTTCCTTCTCGTTGTTTATGGACATATGTGTATAGGTGCATTAATTCGAAGACATTTAATTAATAACTCATTGAAATCTATGGAGAGATGGCGGATCTAAAATAAAATAAACCCTCCAAAAACAATGTTTTACCGTTTTACCGTATCTGGACCATCAACAATGATTGTTTTGGCATTTTTTGCATTTTACATGTAGTAAAATTGGAATTACATACCAAGTAAAAATTTAAAACAACAATTCCGAACATAAATTATTATATTTGCATTTGAAAGCTTAATATTTTCCAAAAGGTAAGCTAACATCACAAAGTGTTTGGATCTTATTAATAGTTCATTACAACCAAATATAAGATATCACGCTAAATAGTGAAAAAATGAAGGGCTACCTCTGAAATAAGCTTTAAAAAATAATGGTTTTCAGAAATTCTACAACAAAAAGTTCTGCATAGAAAAAAGTTATCACTAAGCCCCAAATTTATCTAAAACAAAGTAAGTTTGGTTCGAAGCGGCGAAATGATGTCGGGTAGTGTCGGGACTTTCAGAAAGTGTAAAAGACAATAGCGAATATTATGCCAGCTTATTGCATCAATTTAATAAGGATTTGAAAAAGAAGAGGTAAAAAAATACGAGAAGGAACGTTCTGTTGACGCAACTCTAATTTTATACCCGTACTCAGTCAGTATATAAATATGTGAGCTTATGATTTATGTAGAACTAGCGAACCCGGCAAACGTTGTCTCGCCCCATTTTAGTGCTGACATGTGGCTATGATGATTGCAAACAATGTACGAATTTTCAGTTGAATCGGCGAGCGTTAAGTTCCAATGTGTATCGTTTTCGAGCAAATTCAAGCATTGGCAATACCATCCACATTTGCAATACCATCCACAGTACGCAAGGAAGCGAAGGATTTAGGGCCTCTAACTTTCACCAAAAGCAAGCGAAGATAGAAGCATTCGTCTTGGAGTGGATGAACTGTTTATATTCGTCCGAGGGCATCAGTCGAATAGATATCAGCGAAGCCAGTAACAGCGTCACCTCTCTTTCTGCGTTAAAACTTTTTTGATGAAGCGTTCCATGTATAATAGCGTGGCATTTCCGAATAGAGTAAAGTCCTTCCAAACGAATCGCTTTCGAATGTCGAAAAGAACCTCTTGCGTGACCTTCTAAGTCGTTTAAACTTTTCCAACTTAGTTGTATAATAGCTCTAGCGAATAAGTCAAAACGGGCAATTTTACATTTCCACAAGCTCAGCATATGCCGGGGATTTCAGATTGAAACTTCAATGCATAGCAATACAGGCATACGACAGACAATGAATAAACGCAGCGAAGATCGTGGTAGGATATTGCGCTATTGCAAAAGCAGCGCGATTCAAGTCAACTGGTCGAATTTGAGGTGGTAATTATGCAGCGCGAACCTTCATCCAGTTACTTCTGCACGTTCCTCTTACGTTATATTAATAGAGACATTCCGATTACTTATTTCACGACGTGTACGTCGCACAGTGTCTCGTTTTTTCGAAAACTCGTTGCAAAAGTCGGATATTGCGTTGTTGAATATGTCAAAACTTTTGTTACACTTCAATTGTGAATTGATTAAGCTATTCAAAGCCAAAATTTTATAATTTACAAATAATTTTTAAGATTTATAATCGTTGTTCAAAGCTTGACCATTTTTCTTTTAGGAGATATTGGTTATTTTCCCATTTCCCATGTTAACTAAACGGCCCTACTTAGTCGGCCATTAGAGAACGCAACAGAGATGTTCCTCAATATATTCTTTGTTTTAAATTCTTACTAGCTAACAATTAACAAACACATCCATATGGTATAAATACGTAAATTTTAGATTAGCCAAGCCACGCCCCCTTGCTAAATGCATATATGCATATGCATTTAATTAAATATTTTCATATTTAACGAAGCAATTTTTCCTATTTTTAAATGGAGTAAATTAGTAATTGTAAGTCCGGAACGGCTCTCATCCGGGAAGCTAACAGCAAGTCGCACAAATCTTCATCTTGCTGTTCTAATGAACTATAGGTGTTAGCCATTTGCTGGGAAAGCTTTTCTTTCTTTTTAAAAAAGCTTCGATTATATCTCTATTTCATGATTCAAAAACCTGAACAAATCGATTATTCAATGTTTTTACTTGACGTTTTTTGGACGTTAACTTTGCGTGCTATCAGCTCAGAAATTGCAAAATTAATAATTAAAAATTTTTTTTTTTAATTTTACTAATAGAAATTTATTAAAAACTAAGATTTATTGTACAAAAATATATTTGCATGTTTTTCAATTTTATTTATATTTTTTATGATGGTTTTTAGGGTAAGAAAACGAAATTTCGAGTTTGACAGTTAATTGCGCCCCTTCCAGTGACACGCGTACTTTAAATTTTCTTTTAGAAATTTATTTTAAGTATTGCAAATATATGTACTAAATTTCAGACTTTTACCTAGCCGGGTTCAAAAGTTATTAATTTTGCAACGTGTTTTGAGAAAACGAGCCACTCTGCGTCGTCCAAGGTTTGATCGTCTAATAGCAGGCATATCTATAATATAAATTTAAAATCTCCGCAACGCGTGCACCACATTGCATGGTTTTTTTTTAAATGATAGCAAGAGAATGTGGCCTCGTTTGCACCAATAAATTTCTACTACGACACAGGATATAATTTTTTTTCGACTTTTTCTGAGTTTTAAAGTGAAAATTTTGTAAAAAATACCGCACAAAAAACTTTATTTTTGCATTTCAATGCTTTATATTTCCCAGACGGTAAGCTGAAACCACAAAGTGTTTGGTCTTAACTTCTAGCTGTTTTAATTATCTTTTCAAAATAGCAAAGTTCTGTGAAAAAAACAAGCGCTACAAGCTCTGAAAAAAAGCTTAAAAATACCAGTTTTCATAAATTATTTAAAAAAAATTTCTGACATAGAAAAAAAAAATATCATCAAACCATTTCTAAGCCCCAAATCATTAAGAAAAAGTTCATTTTGTTCCTTGAGGAAATCGTGTTGACTAGTGCTATCATTGTTTAATTTCGATGAATTCCTAAACATTAAATGCATTTAGTAAGCAGCGAAGCGCGCGGGTCTGCTAGTAATAACTAAATATCTCGAGTTTAGAACTAATCTTCGCCTACTTAGCAGACATTAGTCAAGTAAATAACTCAATTGATGAATAATTAACTTATCTTCAACTATAATACAGAAGGCTCTTCGCCTTCTACAAATACAAAATCACTTATTTCGCGATCGTATTTTCCAAAATTTTCTTTCGTTTAAACATTCTTTTGGCAAATACGAACAACTAAACAAAATTTGAGCCAAATAGGCCCGCCCCTCTAAAAATCTTTTTTTATTGCGATCGATGGTTTTTCTTACGTAAAAACATTCTGGCAAATACGAACTGAATACAAATTTAAACAAGATCTACCCAGCCGTTCTCACGTGATGCTCTATACATTTTTATCTCTCCAAATTTTATATATATAGATTTAAAAAATTTTTTAAATATTTACATTTTACATTTTTTTGCTACATCTGTCATCTACATCTAAAATGTAGATTCTACATCTTCTCCTCAAACTGCACAGCGCTGAGTGTGTGCGAGCGAGAAAGAGAATAAGCAGAATAAGAATATCGTCATCAGTGCCGAAGGAGGTGGGGGAAGCAACTGAATATTTATTAAATTAATATGCTGGCTATAATAATTATCCCACCTAATTCAGATTCAGCCATCTGGGAGATATGGTCATTCTCTATGAATATTCGTTTCATGTTTTCTCTTATCTTAAAAATTTCGGATGTTCGTCCTTTGTGATGGAGGAAGGGGGCGGAAATTTTGAAATACACTTATAGCAATATGATATTACATGAGTCGGGAAACAAAATTTGGTTTCTCTAGCTCTCATAGTCTCTGAGAACTAGGCGCTCATTAAGACGGACGGACGGATGGACGGACGTTACACAAATCCACTTGTACCACTAATCTAATATACCACTTAACTCTTCGAGTACGGGTATAACATTATCTTTCCCACCAGAACAAATCAGGCGTGCAGACATGTCAGTTACGATTAGCCGATTTTCTACGATTTATTTGTCACATGTGGTGCAGAAATACATGTGTTATTAAACAACATACATCGCAATTAAGGTAAAAAAATAGGGATAAATAAATGCATCCGTTTCGATTTAAATGTTGTTGAAGCTTCTGAATCTCTAATAGTTCACAATGTCCTTAACAGCTGACAGGCACCGGAACTTGTCTGGCAGATAAAATGGCTCAAAGACGTGGGGAAAGGGGGTATCCCATCCAGTCACTCTCTTTACTGGCGCTTCGAGGTTCAAAAAACACTTGTCTTGAATGTATGCTGCTATCTCAGATCCAAACCCTTGAGTAAACGGAGCTTCATGTGCGATTACAACACGGCCGGTTTTTCTCGCAGACTAAAATACATATTAATACAATTTTTTAAAAACAGTATTGTTTCTTGCTTACATTACAAATGGTATTAGTGTCCCAAGGCAAAACTGACACTAAGTCAATAACTTCACAATCAATATTATGTTTTACTTTTGCCAGCTCTGCAACCTTAAAATAGATTGAATGAAATAATCTAAAGAAATTTTAATAATTAGGTAAATATATTAGGCACATACTTCTAAAAGCACATGGACTTGTGTACCCCAGCCAACAAGCGTGACGTCTTTTCCACTCCTTAAAATGTCGGCTTGCCCCAACTCAGAGGTGTAATATTCTGTGGGCACTTCCTCAACAGCTGCACGATACAATGTTTTTGGTTCGAAAACTAGGCATGGATTTGGGTCGCGAATACACGCTAACAGTAGACCCTTTGCCTTAATCGGTCCACGGGGAACCTATTTTTTAGCACATTTTACTTCCAAATTGTTATCCATTTTATAAGCCGCAGATATATTACCACAACGCGAAGACCTGGTGTGTGAGCAAAGTATGCTTCGGGACTTTGGGAATGGTAAAGTGCGCCATGACCCACTGCTCCAGACGGAACTCGAAAAGTTAATGAACCGCAGTCGAAAAGGCCGCCGCTTCGATATCTATATTTAGCAGCTTCATTCACAATCTGGTCAAAACTTGGAAATATATAATCCGCAAATTGAATTTCAGCAATTGCTGTTGCCCCAGCGTTAGCTACTCCGATAGCAAACCTGCAAAAAAAATATAACAATGGTTTCTTATTCTACAATATACTATATAAATTATATTATATTACCCTGCGATTCCCTGCTCACACAATGGTGAATTAAAAACTCGATCCTTTCCGTATTTATCTCTCAGGTTAACCGAACAACTGTTGGATATAACAATATTAAGATATAGAAAACCTGCTGCGAGACTTTGTTTAATACCGGAAAACTCCACCAAAGCCCACATCCTCACCAAACAGCAGCGCCGTGCTGTCTTCTTGGAGAGCCAAATCCATGGCATTGTTTATAGCGGTAAACATATTCATTTTTTTCGCATTGCCTGGTCCCGCTGCTGTGGGATAATACGTAAAATGTGACCGGGTCATAGGAGGCGGTCTAATGTTTAACCGTAGTGTATTAAAACAGGAGCGCGCTACTTGAGAAACTCTCATTTTTGTAAATTCGCCAGAGACTATTCAGACAAAGTTAATTACAGACTTCTATTGCGTAATATACTTTCATCTGTTGCATTGTTGATATATAAATATATCGAAATAGAGATGGCACTTTAAAAATTAGTTTTGAAACATTTTCCATAGAAAGACTAGTACCACTAACCATACAGTATATATGTAGATGTGCCAGTTCATACAACGAACGTGTCGCATCTGCTCCCAGGGCCTTCGGCTCTGTGTGGCAGAGGGGGTCGGGAGCCAGGCCATTCGGGTCGGGAGCTGGGCCGTTCGGCATGTATGACTCATGGCGGGAAGCGAAAGCAAGCTGAGCATTGCAAATGTATGTTTGTAAACAGACACGAGAAAATATTTATCAATTCTTATTTTCCGAAACCGTATGTCGAGCATCAAGAAAAAAAACCAAAATCGACCAATTCAGGGCCGGATCAACCCTCTACCGGGCCCTTTGCAATCATCAATATGGGGCCCTCCATTTTTTCACGGCAGTTCCTTCTTTTTTCATTTGAAATAAAAACTTATAAATTTAATGTTTGTTTGATTAATTTGTATGTTTATCAGTGGCTATTATATTTTATATCTATACTATAAATTTGTAGAAAAAAATCTGTGTGTATCTCCGCAACGCATGCACCAAATTGCATGCTGTTTTTTTTTAAATGATAGCCAGAGAATGTGACCTGGTTTGCACAAGCAAATTTGTACTTTTCTATAAATAGGTTCCTCAAGAACTAAAAATGAATCAAAAAAACTTAAATTTTGTCCAAAATAATGATAAATATTTTTTCGTGTCTGTTTACTCACATACATTTGCAATGCTCAGCTTGCTTTCGCTTCCCGCCATTTGTCATACATGCCGGACGGCCCAGCTCCCGACCCGAATGGCCTGGCTCCCGACCCGAATCCCTCTGCCACACAGATCCGAAGGCCCTGGGCATGATGCAATTATATAAGGTGGTCTCGTCGGCAAAAGTAGATCCTTAACAATGCTTACAATAAGTCCGAGTGAAAGGGCTCAGCGAAGTGTGAGTGAAACAACCATAGAGCGTGTTGATTAACACTCAGATGGACCATTGGGTTTAAAGTTGCCTGTTATAATAAAACGAGTTGATTTTTTTTGTAATTGAATTTTTAATCATTTTAAATTTGAAATTAAACGTTGCTTTTGTTTTTGGATAGATATTCTTTTGTTAAGGCTCTTAATTCTAAAATAAATTTTAATCTTAAAATAAAACGTTTTTGTATCTACATTAATTTTAACTGGTTAGCAGGCCATTAACAATTTTTGTTTAACATTTTCTGTTATGCTAAACTGTTCTTTGAACGTGCTTGCGGCAAAAACTACAATACGCCATTTTTGTTGTGCACAAGGGTTAAAGTTTCCGCAAAAAATTTGTCCGTACCCAACCTTTTACTACAACAAGCGAGCGCGCACTGAACGTTAAGGTCCTGAAACCCGAACGTTTCGGCAGCCGACGAGACCACCTTATATAATTTCATCATGGCCCTGAGAGCTGGGACAGAAAACTCAGATGCGACACGTTCGTTGTATGAACTGGCACATCTATTTACTGTATGGTTAGTGCAAGTACTCAGTTCCAAAAATATTTTTGCTATCAAAATGAGCCATATATTTTTCTAGACGTCCCGCGCTTTTTTCGTTTGTTTACTCAAGTTTTAATGGCTGTGTGTTTGTTTGTCTCTTTTGGACTTTTTAGTATCAATCGACTTGTCATTTTCCGAGCTGAGGTGGTTCTCAGTGTTGCCAATTTAGCTATTTTCCCACAAGATCTATCGTGTTTCAATTGGAAAATGCGGGATAAAGCATAGTATCCAGCACCGCGGAATCGAAAAATTCCTGTCAAACTCCATATAAAAAAAACTGTGACAGGAATGTTTCGTTTACGTATTCCTGGAGTGTGTATCCAGCAACACGAGCGGAATCCACAGATTTATATCGATAGTTACCTATCGGGACCATGTGTGGACTGAGAGAACAGCTGATACCCAGCTCAGGAATATATATTTTACAATTCTTCATGGAGTGAATGGTGCAAGATGTAGACAAAAACTGTCCGCAAAACCAAAAAGAGAAATGAAAATTATTCTTTTTTCTTTTGCAACAATATATGCCGCCACCAACACAATCACTTCATCATCAGAGTGCATTTTTTTCCTTTTTTAATTTTAGCAGAATTTTACAGTTGGCTCTGTATACAAAACACAGCTGATTCATCAACCCTGTTTTAGCTATGTTCCACACCCTCACGGAATAACTAGCAAATTCCTTGCAGAAATTTTCTACTGTGCTGGAGACAGGCCTTTAAATTGTAAAATAGCGGGTGACGGGAATTTTGGCGATTTTTAAAGATAACTTTACGTAATTTTAGCTTATTAAAAACCTCTGGCAACTGCATATATTTTAATGCTTTTACGATGCCACACACTTTGTAGTTTTTCGATTTGAATCGCAAAAAAACTTCGATAAGCCAAGAGGGAATTTATTTCCCATTTATTTCACAATCTAAATTCGATCGCGAGTGTAAGGTGGAAATGCCTAAAATTTATAAACAAAAACCGAGACATGACTGGATGCAGGACCCCGCCCTCAAAGATTGGCTGGCTTTAGAATCAGCCGATGATGGGAAATGCTTTTGCAAATATTGTAAGTCTAGCATTAATGCAAAACTGAGCGATTTGCACACACATGCCAAGACAACCAAACATAAAATCTTCGTCTGCTTTTGCACAGACAAACAAAATACCGTTTGTTGCATCTGTGTCTGTGAAAACATGCCAACAAGAGGCGGCATTATGTTTATATGTTGCTACACATTCATCCATCAGCCCAATTGACCATTTGGAATTGTTGTGTGGAGCCAAATTTCAAGATGGCAATGCTATAAGGGTTCATAGATCAAAGTGCACAAGCATAATAAAAAATGTTTTGGCTCCAAGCTCCAATAGCTCCAACGCAAGACAACGCAACACTAAACAAAGAGTTTACACGAAGTTAAAGAAAATGGTTCCGTCCTTAATTTTAATTAAATGTGTATGCCATTCACTTCAATTGGCTGTCAATAGTGCCTGCAAACATTTTTTACCCGAGGCCTTAGAGTATCTTGTATACGAAACATATAATTGGTTTTCCAAAAGCGCTAAACGGCAATCAGATTACAAAAAAATGTATGAGCTTATTAATTCCGAAAAAGTAAAACGACATACATATGTGTTTGTAGTTCGAATTAAACAATTTTATAGGTTTAGATCGAATTAACATGCGTTTCGTCTGTAGAATGTGTAATGTGATGTTGTACTCTGTGTTTTCATATACATTTGTTGTATACATATGAATAATATATATTTTTTTTAGGAACCTCTCAATATTCCTCGATTTTGCGACACAAGGTGGCTGTCGATTGAAGCAGCTGTTACCCGAATTCTGCAGCAGGGGATTGAACTAAAACTGCACTTCAGCATGGCCCCAACAAATGAAAAATGTTTCAAGGCACAAACTTTTCAACGAAGACGTTAATCATTTGTATCTGCTGTTTTTGCAGCCAGTGCTAACACAAATGCGTATATTAACAAAATTTTTCAAACAAGCACTGGTGACTCAAGCTAACTTTTAAATTATGCGATTAATTCATTAAAGTGCAAAATAATTGACCCTAATGTCAATATTAATATTATAAACAGCGATTTTCGACAATTTGGTAAGCACGATTGCTATCTGGGATATGCCTTCGAGACTAAGCTAAAAGAGTATAACATCTCGAACGATATTGAAATCCGTTTGCAATGTTCCAACTTTATAATAGAATTAATTAATGAGCTCAAGCAGAGGTACATGCTTATGAAGTAATTGTACTATTTTTTTATTCAATTCCAAATTCTTTCAGATTGCCTGACAATTTTGAAATTCTCCAACAAGTCGATTTTTATTACGTCGATAAAATATTAAGTACCAAGAAGGCGGAAATTGTGCACATCCTCGAGCACTTCAAAGTGGAATCAACCAACATTGAAGAGATTCTTTTTCAATACTCGAACGTCCACCTGATTAAATGGTCCAATTTAAAGGATACCACAAGCTTTTGGGTCGAAGTTTCTAAGTACGTGGATGCAGCAGGGAACAGAAGATTTTCTGCACGAGTATTTGGCCAAATGAATAATGTTAAAAGCAAACTTAGAAATAAAATGGCTGTTTGGTCTCCCAGCCGAGCATTATTTAGTATTTTTAGTCAGTGGTGCAGCCTTAAAGTAAATCCTGTTATTCGTTCGTTATTTGCGCTGCCCACTGTACCTTATTGTAATCGACATGTATCTACACCCGCCCCTCACTGTAATAGCCGTTTCAACCGTTCTTTCGTCTCGCACCTTTCTTTCTATCGCCTTTCGAAATCACCCTCTCGATCTATCAGCTCTCTCGTTATCTCGAACACTCCCTCGCTCTCTATTTCGTAGCATCGCTTAGGGCACGAAACATCGTCGCCTAATCGACCTAATCGACTATAATAAACATATTTGTATAATAATTTGTTCGTGACGTTCTATTGTAAATTAAGGTGATACATTGGGTATCCTCCTCTAAACAATATCCATTCAAACATTAAACTCAATTTTGCACATAAGGTTTGTCATCTGTTCTACTTATATTTTATAATATTAATTGAATTTCATATTTGTAGATACGGACTTCGCCGGGAAGGTAAATGCTGCCATAATTATGAAGTGCCAGCAGGTTGCCTAAAAAAGATAAGGACCAATCAGTCCTACATAAAATCAGCTGCAGCGGAGGAAATATTTGACGAACTTGATAAGTTCTCAAAAATTCTTGATTAAATCAATAAAAATATCGTTAAAATACTCTAGCGTTTTTTTTTACCAACCATCAAAATTTTCTGGCTGTTTCTAGCATTTTTCAAAGCCTAGTTTAGCTTTTATATGACCCAAAGAGTTGGCAACACTGGTGGTTCTAGACGATGCAGCGGCTGCACGGCAGCATATGTACGTGTATACGATCTCATTTCACGCATACAATCATACATGCACATGCTGCACAAAATATCAAACTGATTTAGATATTTGTGCTGAGTCATGAGCTTTTAGCTATTTATCCCTCTCTCTGTCCTCTGTCTGACCAAAGCTGCTTGCCAAAAGCGGCAGCGAGTGAACAAAGCGTGCAGCCTCACAGACAAGAAAGCGCCCCTGTGGTCACGTTTCTTCCTAATAATGACTACGTTGCTCGGTTCTTACTTACTTTGGTTGCATAGAACTGTGCAGTTCTGAAAAGCTGACAAATGCAGCTGTAATTATTAATTTTATTAATTTTTAATATTAAGCTTTCAAATTTCATCATTATTTGCGGTACTTTTTTTTCGAAATTTTGATTTTAAAAACTCGGGAAAGCTCGAAAAAAAAAAAGAATTCTTGTCCAACATTTTTAGTTTTAGATAGACGCATTAATTAGGCGTCGTTTAAGGGATTGCTCATTAAAATCTATGGATAAACGGTCAACTTGCAGCCGTTTTACCAAAACGACTCAAAACTAATTTTACCTGAAAAATACCGTTGCTGGTCCAATGCCAAAGGAACACGTACAGGTACCAAAAATGCAATTGCAATTTGCTTTGTTTCCAATTGGCAGTTGGGCCCACAACCTTCCAAAAAGTATTTTTTGTCTATTTTTTTATTTTTTCATTTTTGAGGTTTAGTTAACGAATTTTAGCTCCACCGTTTATCCATAGATTTTAATGAGCAATACCTTTGCAGGACTGCAAACTTCTATGCAACCAGATATAAGAAACTTAAGTTATGTGTAAAATAGAAGCACTACCTCTGAAAAAAAACATTAAAAAAATACCAGATCGTAAAAAATTCTTTACAAAAATACTACACCATAAAAAAAACCATAATTCGTTAAAATTTTTTAAATCCTGAAATCTGTAAAAAAAAAGTTATTTTGGGCCACAGTCTAATTGTAGTGTTGACTAGTTTAATCGATAATAATAATAATAATGAAAGGTGAAAAAAGGCAGAAGTAAAGAAGAAAATAAACAAAGGTAGACAATTTAAATTGGCTTGGTGACTTCGGTGCCTCGGTCTGGCTCCCTGCGTGTGGGTTAGTGGTTCCACGCGCCACCTGGGGGAAGTGATTCGGTGGCCCCATGGCTTGTGGAGGAGTATGCTCCTTCACAGACTACTAGGCTAAATGTAGGACAAGACAAATCAAAAGCCATTCTAGAATAACGCAACATCAGACCTTAGTTATTTATTTTACCTATTTATCCAGATTCCGCATCTTCGAAATCAGACCGAAAAACTATGGATATTTCATTTATCATATCACTAGCTAGCAGACTTCGACCAAACTTTTTAAATGCAGCCGAATTGACTCTTTTCACGAGATAACTTGAAGCACAAGCTGCAATATATGCGGGATTTGGCTGGTTCGATTGAAGTGACCAGTAAAAAAACGTTGCTAGAGATCCGCTTAGCAAGTCCCCTTGACCACCACATCTACGCCCGGAACCGCCAGTGGGCATAGAGTGAACTTCGTTGGTGTGAGGTATATGAATTTGATCATTTATGCCTTTTTCCAGGACCACAACACCATCTCCCAGACAAGACATTTTTTTACGCACAGAATTCGTGTCCTCTCCAAACAATCTACGGAATTCCATAGCGTTTGGGGTCAGTATGATATTCCGTTGTCCGCATACCAATTCAATGTTATCCTTTAGCATAAATAGTCCATCAGCGTCTATTACAATTGGCTTTTGTAATTCTATACACAATTTTAGCACATCTGTTGCAGTCTTCAAAATAAAAGGTTCCCGACCCAATCCAGGACCTATAACCTTGAAAGAATATATGTAAGAAATTAAATTCATTAAAAAACATTAAAATATTTACTTACAATCACGTGTAAGCGGTCTAACCACGGCTTAATTTTATCAACAGCATCCAAGCAGTCCAGAACTGGATGAACGATTAAGTCGGGGCTGTAAGATTTGATAACTGAGGCCGCATTTGCTTGGCAGAATACATGCGATAAATCGGCTCCAACTTTCATGGAGCTTATAGCAGCAAAATAGGGAGCACCTACAGAATGTTTAAATTAAGTCAAAGAAATGGGAAATAAAAACCTTATAGATATAAAAATTACGTTAACGCCAAAAATACTTTACTTGCAAGACAAAAAATCGATCGATAAAATATTAAAATAATTCCACAATATAAATAAAATTGAACAACATGCAAATATACTTTTATACAATAAATCTTAGTTTTTAATAAATTTCTATTAGTAAAATTAAAAACAAAATTTTGCACTTTCTGAGCTGATAGCAACGTCAAGTAAAAACATTGAACAATCGATTGTTTTAAGTTTTTGGAACATGAAATAGAGATGCAATCGAAGCGTTTTTAAAAACTGTGAAAGAAAAGCATTCTCAGCTAATGGCTAAAACCTATAGTTCGTAAGAGAAACGACAAAAGGAAGATTTGTTCAACTTGCTGTTTGCTTCCCGGATGAGAGCCGTTCCGGACTTAAAATTAGTATATTCCTCTGAAATGGTTGCCCCATTTGGAAATAGGGCAAATTGCTTCGTTAAATATGAAAATATTTAATTAAATGCATATGCATTAGGCTGGGCCAAAAAAATTTTTTGTCTAATTTTTACCCAGCCTAATAAGCGTACATATATGTATTTAGCAAGGGTGCATGGCTTGGCTAATCTAAAATTTACGTATTTATACCATATGAATGTGTTTGTTAATTTTAAGCTAGTAAGAATTTGAAACAAAGAATACATTGAGCAATATCTCTGCTGTGTTCTCTAGCAGGAAATGCTAAATAACTAATATCTCCTAAAAGGTGCAAATGTGGTAATGGTTTTTTCTTTTATTTGTATCACCACTATTTTTTCGTGCAGTCCAATGCTCGGCCAAATATGTCCTCTTTTTATATTCCTCTCAAAATTAAAATAGTGCAAAAAATTACGTTTCTTAAAACAATCTAATAAAATATAACCGTAAAAAATATTTCCGTTTTTTGTCTAAATTCATATTTTAGATTTGTTTCTTAAATTAGGGAAAAAACAACCTTTGCTTTTTAAGCACGGTTTTCTTCATTTTTTCAAAAACATAAAAATGGTCTAACTTTGAACAACGATTATAAATCTTTAAAAATGTTTGTAAATTATAAAATTCTGGTTTTTAATAGCTTGAGCCACGTTTCAGAAAACGAGCCACTGTGCGTAAGTAAGCATGCTAAGGTCGTAGCCAATAGTATCTTTAATAACTTAACTCTTATCTATGGTCCAATGAGGACGCTCACGAAGGACATGGGTACAGAATATAAAAACAGCATTTTTTCCGAATTATGCCAGTTATTAAAAATTGGCCATCAGACACTTTGTGCAGTAGAACGTTCTCACCGAGCATGCAATGAGTATGTTCGCACCTACTTCTCTAGATAAAATAATGATGGGAAATTTTCAAAAACTGGTATTCTTTTAAAGCTTTTTTCAGAGTTAGCGCTTTCGTTTTTACACAAAACTTAAGTATGCTTCTATGCGACGGGGCAAAAGACGCTCTGCGGCTGTTGTCCGCGAATATGTACATTAAACTCTTTCCTATAGCCACACTTTTTATACCCGTACTCAAAAAAGAGTTAAGGAAACTTTCCGACCCCATAAAGTATATATATTCTTGATCAGCATCAATAGCCGAGTCGATATAGCCATGTCCATCTGTCCATATTGATGAGCGACTAGTTCTCAGGGAATATAAGAGATAGAGAAACCAAATTTTGTTTCCAGACTCAAGAAATATCATACTGCTATGTGTATTTCAAAATTTCCGCCCCCTTCCGCCACAAAGGACGAACATCCGAAATTTTGAAGATACAAGAAAACATGAAACGCAGAATCGTAGAAAATAACCATATCTACCAGAATGCCGAATCTGGATTAGATCGATCATTATTATAGCCATAATGAAGAAAGTAATTTTCAGTGCTTCGCCTCCAGCACGAGACTACACTGCTCATTCTCTTTCTTGCTCGCCCTGTGCAATTCTCGACCTTTGCGGTGATTTAGAATCTTCATTGTGTACGTATAATCTACATTTTATATGTCGACATTGTAGATGTAGCAAAAAATTGTAAAATATTGCAGCTACAAATTGGACCTCAATACTTTGTTATTTCAGCTTACGGTCTGAGATATAGTAAGTATTCAAATGCAAAAATGATGATTTTGGTGCGGTATTTCTTTCAAAATGTTGACTTTAAAAACTCAGGAAAAGTCGAACAAAAAATTATATTTTGTTTCCTTTTTTTTGTGTATAGGGTTATTAATTATGCGTCGTTTAAGGTATTGTTCGTTAAAATTTATGGAAAATCTGTGGAGCTAAAATTGGTTGCCTAACCCTCCGAAAATCACATTTTACTGTTTGGAACGTTGTTTAATAACATATGTACATATATCATCATAACGTTGACAAGAAAATTGTACCACCTTTCACAGGATTTTTGATTCGTGGTGATAGAATGGATATACCTGAAGATAAAGCCAATCATTAACATTTTCTTTCTTTTTCATGTTCAGTTTCTGCAACTTTAAAACTTTAAAAAAAAATTCCTGTTTTTATTTTCAGACATGAACATTTAAGTAGGTGTGTTACCGGTATATTCCAAAGACCCTCCGATGACGCCAATTCGCCCATATTGTCCTTTATATTTGTCGTTTGTCAGTTTTGGCACAATTTTCCTAAACAAAGTAAGCAATTTAGGCAAATGTACAGGGATCTCTTTAATTGTTGACATGTTTTTCTAGACTTTGTTCATATATCGGCCTATTTATGTAAGGGTATCGATAAGAACAAAATATTGTATATCATATACATACTATCTATTACAAATATCTATCGGTATTTAGAACGAGCAATTGCTCAAAATGCGCACATTTGCTAAAGCCTAGTACTCAGATCGAAAAAAACACCTCGCGAACATAATCAGGGTTGATATTCGTATGAAACCGATAAGAAATTTTTTACGAGTAAAACTGTTTTCTAGGCTCTGTACGGAAGGCAGTACTTAGATCGAAAAACAAAAAGGTTGGTATATACTGGAAAAGTGTCAGAAGAATTTGCTTGTTTTTTTTGGTATGTTTCGACCCACCTCGAAAAAGAAATCAATTTGATATCTTTTGCCAGCAAACACGAAGCAAACATTGCAATAAGAGAAAAAAAAAACAAATGAAATATTTTAATAAGGAAGACAAATAGAATCTAATGAATGCAGCATTATATAAATGACAATTCTATGGATATTATAATATAATATTTATATTAATTTTCATATATATAAAACCAATATTGCTCTCAAAACAGTATGTCTTCACGGTTGGCGACACGGGTGGCGTCGCCATCAGCTGCAGCTGATAGTCTACATTACCTTGCCAATAAAATATTGGGGAGCCCAGGATATGGCTGGGGGGAAGAGCGGCCCCAGCCGAACTTTAAACAAAACCAAGCAGCGGTCTGAGCAGTGTAACCGTTCAGAATGCAGTGCACACCTCTGGTCACACCACTGGTCGCTCGAAAAATGACACAATATGACATCTGTTTGCTAGCAAACAATTTTTTTTGATCTGAGTACTAGGCTTAAACTAAAAAATAAAAAATTTTATTGAACCAAATACAATGGTACAACCGTTTTAGCCGTTATAAAAATAAACAATAGAAATAACCCGAAATCTTATTTTAAACTAGCAGTAACTGGAGGCATGGATGAAAAGTGAGTCGAATAATACGTTCAACATAAATTTATTTTTGCAAATTTTGGAGGGTATAAAATGTCCCAAATTCCATTACAGTTTCCGGCATCTTCAGTAAATCGACTCCCATTCCTCATTCATATTTGAAAACCATCTTCTTATACTATTCAGACTATTTTTAAACAATTAGCCAAATCGGTCTAAACATATTTTTGTAATTATACTATATAAACACTCTTAACCGACTGAATCGACAAACGTTTCAAAGCCCTGGAAAGACCTATTTCATACAAAAATATGAAAATCAGTCCAGCCGTTCTACGATAGCGATTTTCCGAGACGGGTCGCTTTTTCCATAGATTTTCGAAGCTACTCTGTTAGTCGGGATGAAGACAAATTCAACAAATCAAATACCATCGGTCCAACCGTTCTCAAGTTATAAGCAGTCGGACTAACACGGCTTTGTTTTATAGCCTTTTTACACTGGGCGCGTCTGCTATCGATATCGGAATAGACGCAATGAAGCTGAAAAGGCGTTTACATTGGCAGACGTGCGTCTTGAATTTTGATTTGGGTGCTTGATAACAAGAAAAGAAACACAAATTTTGGAAAATCAACAGAATTATGCAAGACGGCAGGTAAATGGACGAAAGAGAATTGATTCTCATATTTATATATATTATTTTCAGACATTTCTTTGTAGAGTTTGTGGGAGTTCTTCTTCACATTATGAAAACCACCGAAGTTCGTCTCCAGCAGTGTCTTAATGGCATCAGGGGGTCAGAAAAATTTCGTATGATAATAATACAATCAGTTTCAAGTATTTTATTTAATGATTTTATGTATATTTTCACCTTTTTGCACAATCATACATTTTTAGCGCCTAAATTTGAGTTTTGATCTACAAGTTTTTGTTGTTATTAGTGGTGATAATGAGCATAAGCAATCGAATATATCGAATAGACGCACATGAATCAGAAACTGACGCAACTTTTTGCCACCACTAGGGCCCTATGCTTAACCTATGTAAAAAAAACTGCGTCTCCGGCAAGACGCAAAGAAGCATGACGCAGCCCCAATGTAAACAGCCTATTATATACATACTAGGGCGCAAGCCACCTGCTCAATTGCTTTCCTCGTTCGCCAACCCCCAAGTCTTTCATATCATTTTATAGATCTTTATTAAAAAGTTATTTTTGTTTTGTATTAGTATCATTTCATTCATATCAATAAAAAAAATAATCTCGTATTATTTCCATTTAATCGTGAAGCATTCACATCAGCAAATGTAGCCATATCGCTGCCTTTATTAGCATACCTGCAAATATGTTTGATAGATTTCACTGAACTACAGAACTCAACATTAATGTGAATGTTTTGCTCAGCAGAGGAGAATATGGTACTTAATACCCATCGACTGTCAATGTTTACGTTGTTGAATTTTATCATGAATGATTGTACACAATTATCAATATTTATTCTTCAATATATTGGATATTTATCGACTTTGGTGAAATCTTTTGAGAAACGCTTTGTAAATTTTCCATCTTTTAGGCAAGGCGATAAGCGATTCATATCACCGCATGTGCCATGAATCATGTTTGTGGTAATTATATCTAACAGTAGTTGATCAGTGGACGGATCTGAAATTTCCGCGGAAATTACACTATTTCCTGAGGGCGTATTTTGTCGACTAACAAAATAAAAATGTGTGCATGAGGTAATCCTCGTTTTAGCCATTCAACTGAATACATCCAGCATTTTGTTCGACCGTGTAATTTTTTAATGAATCTTATTAAAGACTCCAATTTTTGTTTGATGAAAAATTTCAATAATTTATTGTGATGATTACGTAGTTTGCCCACCTCTCTAACTATGCGACTGGCTATTGCCGAATTAATGATATTGTAATCCCAATGTGCATCTACGCGATTGGCGAGAGCGCGATTTATGTCCTTACCACCAGTGAAGTATATTTGTAAAAATGTATGCTTCTGTTGGCATTGGCAGCAACGAGCCTACATTGTGGTACACTTGTCCTTTAATTTTAAATGTAGAATTTTATGGATGACCATATACCTCAGTACTTATTGTTGACTATATCTGTTGCTCCGAAAGATGTCATTTCGAAGCATGAATTTAATTTGCGAAAAGACTTCAGGAAGATGTTTGAATATATGTAGATTCGTGCCGATGAGCCTGCTTTTCAATGGTTCCGGTGGTGTTTCAATTTGAGGTAGTTTGTATGTGTCATACACATACCATTTGTATGTGTATGCGAATGCATGCAATTGCGACATGCCCTCACGCACATTTTGGATATTTTCGTTCTGTCTGCTCTACTATGTTTCATGAATGTTGCATTACACTAGTCGACACGAGTTTTCCTCAAGGCATAAAACCAAATTTTTCTTAGAGATTTTGGGCTTAGAAATGGTGTGATGATATTTTTGTTTTCTATGGCAGAACTTTTTTTTTAATAATTTTTGAAAACTGTTATTTTTTTAAAGCTAGCGCTTCTTTTTTTCACATAACTCTAGTATCTTACGACTGGTTGTAAAGAACTTTCCTATTTTGAAAATCAAGGCACTACTTGTTCCAAAAACATTAAACATATGGGTGGTAATATGAAGATCAGGAATGTTTTACGACCTATGCGCAGACCTACTTAATATACGATGTCGCATTAATGTTGCATGATTTATGTGACGTTGCAACTTGTCCCCCTTGCGTTTTGGGAGTATTTTACTTGATAAAAAAAACATAATTTATTAGATTATGTCACAAAACACAAAGCACTACTTGATAAAAAAAAACACTAAAATCGCGATTACAATAGGTTGTTATATGAAGATCAAAAATACTTTACGACCTACTCAATTTACGACAAAAATTTCATGAAAATCGGTCCAGCCGTTTGGGAGGAGATAAATCACAAACACCGTGACACGAGATTTTTATGCATATAGATATATTTATAGAAATGTACATATGTATGTTTCAAAAGAATTTTATCCTACATAAAAGTACATAAAAGCGAACCGCGTACAGAAATCGATAAGCGTACTTAAAATTCTATTCAGGAAGCTTTTTCGCCAAATGGATTCTGAAGCATAGTATCCAGCACTGCGGAATCTAAAAATTCCTGTCAAACTCCATATAAAAAAAACTGTGACAGGAATGATTCGTTTTCGCATTCCTGGAGTGTGTATCCAGCAACACGATTAGCATCCACAGATTTATATAGATAGTTGCCTATCGGGACCGTGTGTGGACTGAGAGAACAGCTGATACCAAGCTCAGGAATATATACTTTACAATTCTTCCTGAAGTGAATGGTGCAAGATGTAGGCAAAAACTGTCCGCAAAACCAAAAAGATAGATGAACATTTTTTTTTTTTTGCCATAATTTATTCCGCTACCAACACAATCACTTCATCATCAGAGTGCATTTTTTTCCTTTTTTAATTTTAGCAGAATTTTGCAGTTGGCTCTGTTTACAAAACACAGCTGATTCATCAACCCTGTTTTAGCTATGTTCCAAACCCTCACGGAATAACTAGCAAATTACATGCAGCAATTTTCCGCGGTGCTGGAGACAGGCCTTGACCCAATCATTATAAGTTTTATTTAAAGAATTATACAATAATGCTTAATTTTCAAGTTTTATTGACTCACTCAGAACACAATGATTAATTTTAAGTTATCATTTAAGATGAATATTGGTATATTTCTCGCTGTCTTAAAGTGTTTTTAAGTGAATTATTTTTTGTCATAATAAAAAACAAATAATCATTACTTGCAGTCCCTGAACTTTTTAGTATAAAATATACATATATTCCTAATAAGTTTATACAACACGTCCTTCCATCTGTCTGTTTTCTAGTTTCGGAATATATATAGGTAATTATATATATACATATATATATATATATATTATGGGCATTTCTCTAGCGAGGTCCACGAGACCAACGAATTCAATGTCTCTAAAAAAAATATTTCATATAATTCTTTTGCGATATTATAAGCTAAATTTAATGAACGACAACTAGTTTACCCAATTGACATTTAATTTCATTAACTTTTTTTATGGGTATAGGTAGGTATAGGTATAGGTAGGTTATAGGTAATCTATTCAAATAAGCAACAGTTAACTTTTTTATATTTTTATTTTTTACTTTTAGTTTACTATTATCTTTTATAAAAAAGATGATCCTTTAGAAATTATATAGAAATAGAAATAGAATAACAAAAAAAAATACGAGAAAAATGGTTCAATTTCGGTTAACAGTATATTTTTAACTGTTATTAGCCTAGACATTTTTATGCCGTGCGAATATGAATTTAATTTATTTATTTATTTAACTACGAATCGTATTTGCATGAAATTTTAACCATTTAACCATAACATGAATGCACAACATAAAAAGAAAATTGCAGTAATATTTTGATCGCCGCGGAAACCACTTCCATATATGTCCCGTGCAATTGGCTTGGTTTTCTCCAAAATTCTCGAAGAATAGTGTCCCAAAAAATATCTCATTAATTAAACATTTAATTATCTTATTTCGACCTTTCTACCACTTGCAATGTATACGACTGTCCCGTTCGACTTCAGAGAAATGCCCACATGTAAAAATATCGTGTCACGGTGTTTGTGATTTATCTCCTCCCAAACGGCTCGACCGATTTCATGCAATTTTGGTCGTATATTAAGTAGGTCTGCGCATAGGTTACAAGGTATTTTTGATATTTTTAATACCACCCATTAACTTTTAATCGAGATTTTAGTGTCTTTGGATCAAGTAGTGCTTTGATTTAGCTGTCAGAGTGTTTTGCGGCATAACATGTTTAATTTTTTTCAACAAGTATTTCCTTGTGGTTCCGAATGAGTGAACTGTATTAATCTTTATGTATTTTGATTTTATTCATATGTAATATTAGTGGTTTAAATGTTATTTGTACAGCGGGTTATAAACAAAGCGGTGGCGAGAAAAGCGGGGCGGTACTGAATACGCGTGCGGTTACTCTCAAATATCATTTTGTTTTTACTCAACTCCACAAATAAAGTCGAGCCCAAAAGGGAATTAGAAGATCACGCGATGCGACACTCCAATACAAAGACGGTGCACATCGAAGTCTTCGTGTGCCGCTGCGCGTTTTAGCTATACGTGTGAGAACGTTACAGTTAAGTTTTTGGACATAAGCAATAAGAACAGCGGGCAAAACAATAGCGAGCATATGATCAGGGCAACTATTATATGAATGAATGTTGACCTAAAACTAAGCGACTAATTTCTCAACACCTTGATTTAGTTATAATCTCGATCTAATATCTTTTTGTGTCTGTTACGCTTGTTTGTGAATTTGGTTATTTGGTTAAAAATGCCTGCAAGACGCAAGGGGGCCCAGTTGCACCGTCGAACAAATAATGCAACATTCATGTGAAATAGTAGAGCAGAAAGAACAGTCAAACAAGTCGAAGAAGATAACGAAAATGTGCGTGAGGGCATGTCGCAATTGCATGCATTTGAATCGCAAGAGGTACGAAATAAACAAAGAAAATATCAGAGAAAATATCCAACAACGCCAACAAGTACATTAACATCCGCTTCGTTCCTTCGTATCGCATTCACATCCGACCCATATATTGAATATTCCGCACATCAGAAAGTATTGATTGATGCTATGGACATGCTATATCCCCATTGTCAAGTATAAACATTAGTGAAGTGGTATCAGGAAGAGTACAACTACCGGAAATTGAGACACCACCGGAACCATTGAACAACTTGCTCATAGGCATGGATCCAGATTCAAACATCTTCCTGAAGTCCATTCGAAAATGAAATCCATGTTTCCAAATGACATCGTTAAGAGCAACAGAAATAGTCAACAATACTGCGGCAAATGGTCAACTATGCAATTCCTTCCGTTCGGGAGGGAATAGTCTCCGTTTACAACATGGTTTTTTTTTTTAAACGAAAATCTAATTTATTCTCTAGCTGTTTTTATTTATCTTTTTTTTTTTCTTATTTTATCTGTTTAGTCTTTTTTTTGTTTTGGTGTAACTACTTGTGTGTTCGGAAAAACGTGGATATGATATATGTGTTTGACTAGAATGTGCCGGGAAAGGTGTTGGTTTGAGGTTTTGTTAATGGATATGTGTACGTGCGGGTTTTGGGTTAATGTGGTGCGAGTGAGGTGGGCGAGTGTATCCACATTGTGGTGATGTAGATCCTGCCGCCGTCTGTTGGACTGCCGGCACGTGCTCCTCGAAGACCTCCTCCAGGGGCTCTCCGGCCTGGTATCGGCAGTGTCTGCTACTGCCGCCTCCTCCTTCCTGCGCCGTCGTCGTCCCCGTTGCTTCCTCGTAGTGGCCGGGCTTCGTTCCTCCCGCCTTCGTGGTCACTTCTACGTTTTCTCTTTTTTTTGTTCTCTGAATTATTTTCCTTTTTTTTCTTGTCAACACACGTGTGCCTCGTTTGACTCTTTTCCGGAAACTGACCTTCGCATTCTAACCTTCACGGCCTCGTTTTATTCTTCCCCCACGCACCCCTGTTCCCGACTCTCAGGATCCACACCAGATGTCGCTGTCATCCTTGCTTTCCAGCCCTAGCAACTATGGAGTTTATCCCAAGCCGTCCATAACAAGTCTTTAATGAGATTCATTGCAAAATTACACGTATTCGGTCAAACAACATGCTAGTTGAATGGATTACCTCATCGGCAGTGCTGGATACTATGCTTCAGCATCCATTTGGCGAAAAAGCTTCCTCAATAGAATTTTAAGTACGCTTATCGATTTCTGTACGCGATTCGCGCGTGGTACCAACTTTTATGTAGGATAAATTTCTATTGAAACATACATATGTACATTTCTATAAATATATCTATATGCCTAAAAATCTCGTGTCACGGTGTTTGTGATTTATCTCCTCCCAAACGGCTGGACCGATTTTCATGAAATTTTTGTCGTATATTGAGTAGGTCGTAAAGTATTTTTGATCTTCATATAACAACCTATTTTAATCGCGATTTAAGTTTTTTTTTTTTATCAAGTATTGCTTTCTGTTTTGTGACATAATCTAATAAATTATGTTTTTTTATCAAGTAAAATACCCCCAAAACGCAAGGGAGACAAGTTGCAACGTCACATAAATCATGCAACATTAATGCGAAATCGTATATTAAGTGGGTCTGCGCATAGGTCGTAAAATATTCCTGATCTTCATATTACCACCCATGTGTTTAATGTTTTTGGAACAAGTAGTGCCTTGATTTTCAAAATAGGAAAGTTCTTTACAACCAGACGTAAGGTACTAGAGTTATGTGAAAAAAAGAAGCGCTATCTCTAAAAAAAGCTTAAAAAAAAACCAGTTTTCAAAAATTATTAAAAAACGAGAAGGAACGTGTGAGTCGCTTCTGGGGACGCGACTCTACTTATACCCGTACTCAGTCAGTATATACATTTTTGAATATAATTCTAAAGAATTTTGGAATTAAACAAAAAATTTTACACATACAATTTTTTCGCTACGTCTGTTATCTACATCTACAATGTATATTTTACATCTAACATGTAGTTTCAAGATGTACCATTTAGATTCTACATCTCCTCCGCTAGAGGGCGCTCGCGCACTGAACGCGGCAAAGTGTGCGAGCGAGAAAGAGAATGAGTAGAGTGTCTCTGGCATGAGTTGGCGGGGAAAGCAACTGAAAATAAATTTCTACATTCTGCCTATAATTATAATCCGATCTGATTCAGACAACCTGACAATCGGCAACCTGGTAGATATGGTTATTCTCTACGATACTGCGTTTTTAGTTTTATCGTATGATTAAAATTGTGCCTGCCACTGATTTTCGTCCTTTGTGCGGGTGGAAGGGGGCAGGGCGATATTTTTGAATACACTTGTAGCATTCACATGAGTCTGGAAACCAAATTTGGTTTCTCTAGCTCTTATAGTCTCTAAGAGCTAGCCGCTCATCAATACGGACAGACGGATAGGGCTATATCGACTCGGCTATTGATGCTGATCAAAAATATATATACTTTATGGGGTCGGAAACGTTTCCTTCCCTGCGTTGCACACATCCACTTTTACCACAAATACAATATTACAATATACAATATATACAAATATTTTGAGGAAACTTGGGCTCAGCCTAATGTATACATATACTTATAGTTAATTTTTGACAATATTTTTGAGCTTAATCGGCTCAGAACTTTTTGAAGACAAGGTTAGGTTTATAGGGCTGCTCGATCGAAGTCGAGGTCACTCGGAGGCAAGTGATGTGATTGTGAGGAAGACAATCCAATTTAACATTTTTATTTAACATTTAACATTTGCATGTATGTATGTACTTATAGATATTTACATATATGTATGTAAGAAGATTTATTAAAAAATCGAGCAACAAATTATTAAAGTAGATTTAACATTAACATTAAATTTTGTATCCACTGAAATGATATAATATTTGTCGAAAAATCTCTTAAGATAAAAAGCTTTTGACTCTTAATAACAGTGGAACGCTGAGCTTTCCTCAAACGAGATCAACTTGTTGTGAAAGCGCATGCGCGAGTGCGGTCACTAGTGGCTGTTCCAAACAAAACGTAAAATAAAATTAACCATTTTATTTACTTTGTGTTTATTTTCCCAGCTAACCAATTACGATTATTTCGACAATAAAATTTTATAACCTTAATATAGAATGTATGCTAATGTATTTTATAAAACAAAATAAATACGGTTCTAGCGCAGTTTGCAAGAAAAATTTTTGGTGAAAATTAAAAGAAAGTTGTGTAAAGTTGTATATATTTAGTTCATGGGAAAGATTTTTGTGAGTCTTACCATTTACAATAGATTTTGAAATTTGTGAGTGGAAATCACAGTGGATTTTGTTGTTTTGTTTGCTTGTCACAACATTCTGTTGTGTATGTATATTTACGCAGGTATTCTTATACACACGTAGATGTTACATTCACATGTTGGTATTCTTGATCAAAAGTCTACTCACTTATGTATATCCATGTTAGTTAAACCGGAGTTTTCCCTGTGTGTCAACATATGTATATGTTCGTAAATAGTACATATGCACATACTACATATGTATGTGCGAGCAGTGCATATAGCCTACTTTCTCTAAAGATCAACTACTATGTACATATGTATGTATATATTTTTTTATAAATGTACTTATTTACGTACTTAAGAATGATACGAATGAAAATAAAGCTGAGCCCAAAAATAAATTGGTATAAAATCGAATTCAATAATAGGGTTTTTTAATGCCGACAAAAAACGGAACACTTGATCCGGGTACAATTTAAAACGAAAACATCCACAACCCGTTCGTTTTCGTGCTTTTCAAAATCATTTCGTAGCTCTCAATTCTCGTGAAATAAATGGTAACCAATTCTTCCATTGACTCTTAAGTGCCTCAAATGGTATAACAGATACATATGTATGTGTATACTCGGTTCTTGAGAATAAACAAGCTTAATCATAATCATTAGTAGGGTATGGCCCACCTTTGATATCTGAAACATGTCAGTTTAGGGCTCTTTGCTATAGGTATACAATTTTGGTAAGATTAAATGTTTCTAATACACAGAATGATACATCTTCGACCACATATATTTTATTCAAATGGGATGACTGCTATAGCTACATCGGAACGATTAATCTGGTAGGGTATCAAAAGCTAAGGCCTCTAAAGCCGACCACGTTTCTTAAACATCTAAGTTTGTTTTGTTTAAGCTACTAACAACGTGAACACAAAATAGTTACAGTTAATCCTTTGCTATTCACATATGGTCAATAATGAACTAAAAACATATTTTCGTACTTATATTTTGCAGGCACATAAAATGGGCAATTCTGGCAGCTCCCATCAAATGAACATCCAGAGACAAAATAGGGACCCGCATGCTAAAAATCTCTCCCAACAGTTTCGCCAAAGCTCACATCGTAATTACGATTATGAAAAATCTGATATAAGGTCGAGTCCTACTCCACAGAAAAGGAGCAGCCAGCAATGGCGGAAGTCGTATCCGACGTCGAACAGTCAGAAGCTATTACACTACAAAACAGATGAGAGTGTCCAATTTAAAGTACTGCCCCGGATTGACAAGAGTCTTCAACTACGAGCCACTACGAATGGAGCAATACTCAATTCCGGAGGTACGATCAGTGGTCGAAGGCTGAGTGAAAACCCCGTTCCATGCCCAATGAACGTGCCAATGCAACGATCGCGGACTTTTATAGTCGATTCTACAAATCACTCAATGCAGACAGAGTTTACCCGTTCACAAACGCTTCATCATGTTAAAGCTAATTACAAAAGAGATAATTTAGTATCAAATACAAAATCTAATTTGTCCCAAATGCAACGCCACACATATTCAGAGCCGGAACTAGTAAAAAAAAATTTTAAGGAAACTGCGATGAATCAATCCCTAGCTAGATCGGAGAAAAAGAACAAGTACACTAAAAAACGTAGAGCTCCCGAAGTGCCCACTGAGGCAATGAATATTGGAGCTGCCGTTCATACAGAAATAGCGAAAAAAGATAACATCTCTACAAGTATTAAGATTAAAAATGACCAGGGCAGACAAACTCATTTCTCGAAAATTACAGATCGACTGAGTTCAGTAAATAAAGCATCAAATTTATCATTTAAGAGGAAAAGTGCGGAACGAAACTCTGTTGGTGGAAATTGCAGGCCAACTGTACCAATGCAGCGATCGAAATTAACCTACAGGCGTGAAAAAAGTTCTGATGCTATTATAATTAGAAGTAAGAATGCAAAGGAGGCTATTGTTAACACAGAAAACATTGAAGATAAGAAAACTCATTACAAACAGAATAGCCATTATATTAAACAATCATCCATGAATTCTATACCGAATGTAAAAGAAACAAAAAATGCTTCTGCTCCGACCCCCGAGGTTCAAAAACACAGACGAACATTTTATTTCGGCATGGATATCAACACTTCCACAGAGACTCGCCAAGATTCTCAAGATAACAACAAAGTTCTGCAGCCGATTAATGGATTTCAACCAGATCCTCCTGGAAAAAATATCGTCTCTAACCCATTTATGTATAATAACGAGAAAAACGTTATTCCAAATGAAGTTACATCGCTGATTTTTGTGCCGAACTATGATATTGAATATAAAAAGTCAACAAGTCAAGAGGACAGCGTTGATGATAATGGTTTGCGGCTTTGCATCCGCCCTACTCTGCCACGTCGTCAACTTGATACGCCATCCTTTAGCCCGGCGTTAGCTTGGCGCTCTCTTTTTGATGATGAAGTTCAGAATGAGAGAGAAATTAATATACCATCAGATCCAAGTAGTTACCAAAAAACAGAAAAAATCGAGTTGCCAATTCAACCGAGTATTATTTACGAACTAAGACATGTTCGCAAAATAAATAACTTGCAAAATCCATGGACGCCTGAGCAGGACCTATGCGATCAAATTGATGGCAGAGCGGGGAATCTCAACACAGATTCAGACTCGAGCTCGGACGACTATCGCTCTAAATGTGAGGGGGAAGCTTTATTATTCTACGGTAGCAAGTCAAAAATATCTTCCCATAATTCGGTATCACCCCTCCACACCTTTAGTCTTTCTCTACCTAGAGATGGTCACTTACAACATGCGCGGAAGCTTGATAATTTAAAGTCAAATGATGTTGGTTTAGTATTCCAAGACATAGAAACGATTTACCATTAATTCATTGTATATTATTTTATAGGTTTCCATTTACAAAAGCCTTCGAAAAAGAAAGCCTGAATTTTTTTTTAACAAACGTCTAGCTTGTGGAGTTAGCAGCTTAAATGCTCAGACCACAGGAATTTCTATAACTAAAATTGATGGCTTCGAGAACTGGATGCTGCACAAAAATGTCGGCAAACACGCAGTTTGCTTGAATATAATTAAAGATACAGATAACAGACAGAAATTACCTGTTATTGAACCACAATCATTAAAAACACTAGCTGGGGGAAAGCACGTAATGTATCTGCCCGGAAACAACGAAAAACCATCTTCCAATAGCGATAGAGGTGAGCTCGAAACTTGCAAAGCAAAATCCAGTCGTCATTTCAAAAGCCGACAACGCCACGTACCTGAAAACCTGCAGGACAAAACTCCAGTATATCCCATTTCGGTATGGAATAAAGAAAAAAATATGAAAATTCATTAAAGTAAAAAGTAAAATTTCTTTCAGAGTGTAACTGAAACGAATATAAAATTTGCCGACAAGTTTCATCAGCGATTTACATTCCATAATCCAGTGCGCTTATTGGAGAAGTTGTATTCAGATAGATCAATGAAAGATGCCGATACTGAAAACACTCACAGGAGCGAGCTTGAAGCTTTGAAAAGGTATATATATTTACCTTGTATTTTATAAAAAAATTTCTCATCATATTTCATGTTAGAGTGGAGGAAGACTTTCAACGCAATCGTGCCAATGAAAAAGAGAGTATTCGTCATCAGTTACAACTTCATTTTGGTCTTGAAAGTAAAAAAAAAGAACTTTACCACAGCCTGCCCATTCCATCTATGCTGGATAGTTTTTCTTCCATTGACATAAATGACACAAACAATAACACGTTTCGTCGAGATGATCCCGAAGGTTGTGCTTCCAACACTTTCCCTGTTCGTCCAGAAGGTGACTCCTGCTGATCCTAATGTGGTGCGAGCAATAATAGATATTCTCCGAAATTTGTTAGTACATAAATATGTATATAAATATACAAAACTAGCTTTTAAATACGTGGTTTGTGTGCTCCTGGATATCAGACCGGTCTTTGATCGGATGGGATATCGATATAGCAAAGTCCCTCCGTTTATTTCTACATATGTATATACATAGCTGCAATTATGAGAAATCAGTCTCTGACTAGAACTCGAAAAAATGGAGAACACCGGGTTTAATTGAAAACGAGAAGGAACGTGTGAGTCGCTTCTGGGGACGCGACTCTACTTATACCCGTACTCAGTCAGTATATACATTTTTGAGCTTATAATATTTTAGAATTTTAGATTTAAAAAAAAAAATTTTACATTTTACATTTTTTTGCTACATTTGTTATCCACATCTACATCTACAATGTATATTTTACATCTAACATGTAGATTATACATGTACCATTTAGATTCTACATCTCCGCTAGGGGTTGCTCGCGCACTAAACGCGGCAGAGTGTGCGAGCGAGAAGGAGAATGAGTATCATGACTCTGCCTGGAGGAGGCGGGGGAACCTACAGAAAATTAATTTCTTCATTCTGGCTCTAATTATGATCCGATTTGATTTAAATTCGGCAATCTGGTAGATATGCACATTCTCTACGATACTGCGTTTTTAGTTTTATCGTATCTTTAAAATTGTGCCTGCCACAGATATTCGTCTTTTGTGGATGCGGAAGGGGGCGGGGCGAAATTTTGAAATACACTTGTAGCAGTGTGATATCACATGAACCTGGAAACCAAATTTGGTTGCCCTAGCTCTGATATTCAGGCGTCAAATAAGACGGATAGACGGACAGACAGACATGGCTCTATCGACTCGGCTATTGATGCTGATCAAGAATATACATATGTACTTTATGGGGTCGGAAAATTGTCTTTCTCTACGTTACACACATCCACTTTTGCCACAAATCTAATATACCCCTTAACTCTTTTTTGAGTACGGGTATAAAAATCGCGTAACACCAAGCGTCTGAAAAAAAAATAATTCATAACTATTCTGAAATTTGTAAAGTTCGTTTTTATTTCAACTTTTATTTCCCAAGGAGTTAGCAAGTTTAAACTGTAAGTAAATAGAATTCTGTGCTGCGTGCTGCTTTTTGTCAGCAATTCTTGAACCAAATTGAATAGCTCGCTTTTTCAACAGCACCGCGTGCCGCAGACCCAATTGATATCCATACAACCTTAATAGTAATTTATCACCGACACCTTCAGGAAAGCTATAGCAACATTTCTGTTTCGGCTCTAGAGACCGAACAAATTGAACAACGTTCTCCTCGATGAAAGGTGCCCGTGCTGTTTTGCCATTATCCGCAATAACGCGATCATCTCTCGCCAAATTTCGAGCAGGTATTCACTGCCAGTCCTTCTCAAGTTCATTCTGTATAACAAGTTGACGCTCCCGATCGTCTCCCGGACAGTGTCTATAAGCGTTTCGATGGCGATTATATCCTCCGAACAATTCATCAGCACCCGAACCTATGACGGCAACTCTGGCAGATGAGTACGTAGTATGAGTAGCGAACCAAAACGCACAGCCTAGACTCTCATCCAAAACTGTCTATAGTGGATAGATAAGATGATGGATATGTTCTGAGAGTTGAAGCTGTAACTCCTGACGGTTCACATTGACTTCTACCAAGTTCCAAACACCGCTTGGGACATATTCGTTTCAGCTCAGTGTATGACTGCAACGCAGTCTTACGACCCGGAACATTCCAATATGCCTGTGTTGCAGCTGTATTTTGAGCAGTAATTCTTTCAAACGCCACATTAATAAGTTCTATCGGTTCTCCAGCTGGTACATATCTGTCAGCAAGGATAGCTAAAACAGTGCAATCAATGCCACCAGAAAAAAGTATACACACTTTAGCGTGTGTACAGCGAGTTTTTTGGACAATCTTTAAGCAATCACGACAAAAGGGGGGTGTTTTAACACGTGATGCCACAGAACTTTGAAGTAACTTATTAAAGATTGCCAATGCTGATCGGATTTGGGGAAAACTAAGCAGGTTTTCATAAAGCTGTTCATGGCTGTCGATATAGGCAACTTTGTAAAAGTCGAAATCAAAATTTAGTTGGCTTTTTAACAACCAATCTGGTGATATTGTTTGTTTGATTATCGTTTTCCAGCCCATTGCCACATCAAGTGTGCTGAGTTGATGGTGAGTATATGCATTCAGGGTCTGCCAGGGAAATAGTACACAGCTGCTCAACGTGTCAATTTTTAATTTGTACAGTCCCAACGGCGGCAATTCTAGAGTTGATAACTCATCGATCCCCGAGTAAAATGAGGTGCTCAATAAATGAAATCCTTGCTGATTATGCTCTATAATCAATGAATTTCTACCCAGTGCATCCCGGGCAAAGTAAAGCATTTGATTCGTATACAATATCAAACAATATGACCCCTCCAACACTTTCAGGACAGCAAGAATCTCTTCGTCACAGTGGCATTCAGACAACCTCTTATAGCCTTTTTACACTGGGCGCGTCTGCTATCGATATCGGAATAGACGCAATGAAGCAGAAAAGGCGTTTACATTGGCAGACGTGCGTCTTGAATTTGGTTTTGGGTGCTTGATGACAAGGAAAGAAACACAAATGTTGGAAAATCAACAGAATTATGCAAGACGGCAGAAAAATGGACGAAAGAGAATTGATTCTCATATTTATATATTATTTTCAGACATTTCTTTGTAGAGTTTGTGGGAGTTCTTCTTCAAATTATGAAAACCACCGAAGTTAGTCTCCAGCAGTGTCTTAATGGCATCAGGGGGTCAGAAAAATGTCGTATGATAATAATACAATCAGTTTCAAGTAATTTATTTAATGATTTTATGTATATTTTCACCTTTTTGCACAATCATACATTTTTAGCGCCAATTTGAGTTTTGTTGTTATTAGTGGTGATAGTTGCGCTGATAGGCAGAAAAGAGCAAAAATGAGCAAAAGCAATCGAATATATCGAATAGACGCACATGAATCAGAACCTGACGCAAGTTTTTGCCACCACTAGGGCCCTATGCTTAACCTATGTAAAAAAAACTGCGTCTCCGGCAAGACGCAAAGAAGTATGACGCAGCCCCAATGTAAACAGCCTATTATCTAACAATAATGTGTCTGACATTGAGTCGGGTTTTTCCAAGTTGTATAAATCTCCATTAAACAACAATACACCCTTACAGGCTGTTTTTGTATACTCTCTCCTTGTTGCCACAACACACTACCGGAGAGTAAAACATTACCCAGAAGTATTTTGATTAATTGCGCAAAAAATTCCACACATTCCAATAATAATACATGCGTTCAGACCGGGAAAATATTTGTACAAGATAGCGATGTACGATTTTTATGTCGACTATTCGATACTTTTAAGCAATTTTATACATTTGCCTTTTCACACTGACAACCATCCACTATCCATTTGGTATCCTTGTCTTGGCCGCGCTGATACTGAGTCCTACTTTTTCCGTCCACTCACATATCTCCCAGAGTGTTGATTCAATTATGGAGCTTAGAGTCGATGGCCATACTCCCGTGATAATTATGCTTATGTCATCCGCAAAAGCTGTTATTTTTGGGGCTCTCCTCTCGAATCTCTTTGTTAGGTCGTCGACCACCAGGTTTCACAGGAGCGGCGAGAGGACGCCACACTGAGGTGTGCCTCTGTGTGCCCCTTTCACCATGGAAGCGGTGCCCCACTCTGAATACACCCGTCTACAACTTAGAAGGATCTTTATCCAGAGGTTGATTGCGGGATGCGTGTTGGTCGCTTCTAGGCGGTCCATTATCGCGTTTGTATTCATGTTATTGAATGTTCCGGATATGTCTACGAACACTCCTAGAGCATACTTTTTATTTTGGAGGGCGTTTTCGATAGCGAATGCAGTGCCGTCTCCACCGATTCCCCTTTTGTGTAGGCATGCTGGTTGGTTGACATCCGCTGTGATGTGTAGATTCAAAAGCTTTTCTAGTGTTTTGAGTAGAAAAGAGGTGAGGCTTATCGGTCTGTAGTCATTGGGGCTCATATGGCTGCACTTTCCTGCTTTTGGAAGGAAGACAATCCTCGAGGTCCGCCATTGAATAGGGATATAGCCTGTGCTCAGGCAAGCTGAGTATATTGCAGAGAGCCATGGGGTGATCACGGCTTTGGTCGCCTGTAGCATGGCTGGAAATATACCGTCTAGTACAGGTGCTTTTGTACCCACAAAGGAGTCTATAGCCCAGTGGATTCTCCTTGACGATATGAGCCCCATTGGGGGATGCTGTTCCTCAGTTGCTAGGTCCTGATGCGTTGTAGCGTCAGCAACCTCAGTGCAATACTGGGAAGTGAGCTTCCACTAGTGCTGTTAGGGCTTCTTCACTACCTTCAGTCTATTGTTCATCGTTTCGCTTGAGCTGACTCTGTATGGTAGGTTGCTTTGATAGTAGCTTCCGGAGTCTAGCCGTTTCTGGGACTTTCTCGATGTTGGATCTGAAGTTCCTCCACGAGTTTCTTTGTGCCCTTCGTATTTCCTTCTTGTACTCTCTGAGTAGGATTTTGTATTCCTCATTGATCATCTCATCGCTCGCCTGTTTGGCGATTTTGAAGAATTCTTTGGGGTTGTTTCTTTGGAGCGATAGGTCCCGGTTCCATCAGAGTGGTTTGGTCCTCTTTTTCGTTCTCGAGGGTATGCACGATGCTTGGTACGCATCAAGTAGTTCCTTGGATAGGATCTCCAGGGAAGTTTCTATGTCCTAGTTTCTAGTCTAGCCTTCTACTCGTTTTCGGCAATGTCTCGGCCGGTACAATGCCGAAAAGTGGTTGCACAAGTCCAAAAACTATGAGCGCTTTGAAAATGAAACTACGCATCAAATAGAGAATTTTTCAGAGCTTTCAAAAATTTAATTGTATAGTATTGTAACAGTTTTCGAGTGAAAAAATTTGTTGAACTCTTATTCGCTAATTAATTAAGCAAGCAGAAATGGTCGAAGACCCCACTCGGTGGCACTGTCTCTGGCTAGCTCTACTCGTCGCTGACGACTCGACGAAGCCGTCGGGCAGCGGGTTCGCGGTCAGAGACAAGGCATATCGAAAAAGATAATTGAAACCCCTCGCGCTCCCTCTGTCGATGGGGCGTTCCAATAAACATCACCATAGAACAGTTTTTTGGTCGTTCATATAGAATCTTGGTATTGTAAAGTCTGTTCTAGTAATCAGTTCCGAAAAAACTGTTAGCAAACAAAATCAGGGTTGATATTCGGTAGGTTAGGTTAGGTTAGGTTAACCCGGATGGACCTCATGGGGCCACGCATAGGCCGATATGGCCCTTAGTTGTCCGGATGGGGGAGTGCATGAACCTTCTTCAATGTTATGTTTTTTTCGCGAAGGCAAGTAGTTCCTCTGGTGTTCTTATAGAGGCCTCTTCCTGTGATGCCATCACCGGGGTACCCAGGTATTTTCTTCTTGCCCTTGATAGCGCCGGGCAGCTGCATATGAGGTGTCCCAGGGTTTCGATAGCCCCTTCTTCATCGCATTTCCTGCAAATACCAAATACCAAATATTGGTGATGCATAGTTTAACTGCGTGTGCTGCAGTCAGTCATGAACAGTTAAACTTACAAATTGTAACATAATAAGAAAAGGACAAGAACATGGAATTTCAGACTATGGATATTATCCTGACCCAAGGAAGGAAAACAGATGGAAGAAGGTATTGTAGTTACGGCAAAGGCTACGGCTAGAAAGACAGAGTTGAAGATGAAGCGGAAAGTAATGCCTAGTCGGGCGGGAAGGGACAGAAATGCTAATGAGGCTACTGAGGGCAGTGGAATCAACCTCACCAGCGAGAAGTTTATGAAGAAATAGCACTCCATGGAAAATCCTACGGCTTTCAAGAGAGAGGATATCGAGGAGCCGGAGCCTACTCTCATAAGAAGGAAGATGTCTTGAGGGGTCCCAATTTAGGCCACAAAGTGCAAACAGAATGAACTGTTTTTGGACGGACTCAATCATTTCCTAATATTTTTGATAATGCCGTAACCAAACGCAGGAACCGTATTCAAGGATAGGCCGGACAAGGGATACATATAAAAGTTTAGTGGTAAAGGGGTCGGTGAACTCCTTAGACCATCTTTTGATAAAGCCCAGGACGCCTCTGGATTTATTCGAAATAGCGGATATGTGTGAGGTTTAACACAGATTAGGTACAAAGATAATTCCCAGGTCAGTAATTTTGTAAAGGCGGTTTAAGGAACAGTTATGGATATTGTAGTCATAGAGGTAAGGCTTGCTGCGATGGAATGTCATGACGTTACATTTGGAAATGTTAAGGGGAAGAATGTTTATTAGGCACCAGTTGTTGAGGGCGTCAAGATCTGATTGGAGACATAACGGAGACATGGGGTCACTATAGGAGAAACATAACTTCACATCGTCCGCATACATAAGTACTCGGGAATGAGTTAAGACTTGGGGAAGATCATTGATGAACAAATTAAACAACAAAGGGCCAAGATGGCTACCTTGAGGTACCCCCGACGATACAGAAACAGGCTTAGAAAGAGAGTTATTAAAACAGACACGCTGAGATCGATTACTAAGGTATGCATTAACCCAGTAAATAAGCTTAGGCGGAAACCCTTGGAGAGATAATTTATGAATAAGCAGATTATGATTTACTGAATCAAAGGCTTTACTAAAGTCAGTATAGACTACGTCGGTTTGAGACTGCTTAGAGAAACCCTCATGCACGAAAGTGGAGAATTCCAGGAGGTTAGACGCAATAGACCGACGTTTTACAAATCCATGCTGCGATTCAGAGAATAAGGAACGGCAAAAGTGTTGGAGCTGGGAAGTGATTATTTTTTCGAAGAGTTTCGGAATAGCAGATAAATTGGAGATCCCACGGTAATTAGAAACATCCGATTTAGACCCCTTTTTATGAATGGGAATAATATATGACTCTTTCCAGACAATGGGAAAATCGCCGAGCTCGAGAGATAGGTTAAACAGTTTAAGGAGGGGCACACAGAGAGAATCTGCACAAAGGACAGCACTAGGAAACATATCGGGGCCGGAAGAAAAGGATAATTTACATGACTTTAAATTAATTAAGAGGTCATTATAGTCGATGAAGGGAGGATAGATACAGTTAGAACTATTCATATGGAAAGGATAAGATTGATTGGGACGAAGTATGTCAGAAGAAGCCAGAATAGAGAGATGGTTATTAGAGTGAACTGAGTAGCAGAGTTGAAAAAATGAAGCAACGAGATTAGCAATATCACAATCATTATCAGCCTGGCTGCCGTTAAAAGAAAAAGATGACGGAAATTGGGAAAAGTTACGTTTCGAGTTGACGAACCTAAAAAATTGCTTCGGATCACTCTTAAATTTAAGTCTACGTTTAGACAGGTAATTATTATAAATGTTTTATTAAATAACAAAAATATACTCTTAGCGATTGAATACTTATACTCTCTGCACACTGAGTCCATCCTGGGGGAACGGTGGGAATTTTTGAAAGATGTGAAACACCGATTCACATTGACACCATCCACCATCCACCATCCATGAGAAATAGCTGTGCACACAATTTGGTGCGGCGGAAAATTTCTTTTATAATTTAAAAGAATATTAATAATATTGCAATGGTTGTGAATTTGATTCAGCACCAATATATATTCTTGCATAATCTAATCATGTTGCTGGACATGGATGATGATAATTATGTGGTCAACATTGACGAGGAGAATTTATTGGAATGGATATCTGTTTTGAAAACACTGAAGCGTGGTCATTTGTGACTGCTTCTACTAAATTCAATCAATGTTTTAAATACAATTATATATTCTATGATTTTTGAAAAGCGGTTTGGAGTGAAGAAGATATATCCCAAAAAAAAAGGAGGCGCTTTTTTAAGGAAAGTTTTTTTATAGCCTATGGCTATGGCATTGTATACTATGGGTTCTTTTTCTGAGTACAGAGCAGTCGGAAAGCTGTCAGCAAACAGCGCGTGCAATATACTGCATGAGATTTGCAGAGTTCATTTAAAAAAATTCCCAGTCCACAGACCTGAGTTTTTTTTTGCCTGAGACAATTCTGACATATCAGATGTTTTGTTGTTGTTTTTACCATTTTCCTGTCTGTCATTGTTTACATTTTCGTAGTGAATTCCGATTTTTTTGTTGTGAATGTCATATATTTATGGTTGCATTTGACAATTATCGAAAAAATACCGCACTGAAACATGAGAATTAGGAACATCCCAGATGGATGGTGGAATAACTGGGAAATTTTCGGAACGGCAAAACCTTACGGACCATCCCAGAAATGGATGGTGGATGGTGGATGGTCCCCAGTGTGAAAAGGCTATTAGAGAAGTCAGATTACGAACCAGTTCTTTTGAACCTTTTATACAAGCGAGATTTGATATTCCGAAGGTTTATCAAACGCGGGGTGAACCAAATAGGGCCACTAACATGACGCGAAGGTGAAATTAAAGGTACATAGGTTTTAAAGACATTGAACAGGCAACAATAAAATGCATTTGTAGCCGGCTCAATTTCATGAAAGTCGTCGAGAAATGACCAATTGATCTGAGAAAGTGCAAGTGCTAGAAAGAGGGGAGGGGTCGAGCACACTACTGACATGTTTGTCAGGAACGAGTATTTTGGAGGAAGATATGTTGCGTTTAAAGTTAAATTTAGTTACAACAAGACCTGAGGAATCATCAATGTCAAGCTTAGAAAAGATAAAGTTCCTGATCAGGACTTCCGTAGCCGATGCCATCAGTCGAGAAACGAAAAAGATTTTAGTGGGGCGACAGCAGTTAGGATAGACTGAGGGAAGGTAGAACTATTAGGTAGAACCGGCGGACCAGATTCAACCTGAAGGGCAGAATCGGCAGATAATGGGCCATATTCTGGGTTGACGATGGATGCCGAGGCAGACGGAGCCTCCACATCCATGCTGGCGGCAGCGTCAGCGGGTTCCAGTGGAGGCCCCGAAGCTACAACGACAGGATCATCATTGACTTCCCGCCAGACATCGCAGTCAGACACAGGCACGTGAGAGGCGGCTGTTGAGGAGGCGGATGCAGAAGCCACAGTCGGTGCCCCATTACATCCAAGATCGACAGCACCAAAGTCTGTTAAAGACGGTGAACGAGTTGGGGGTGGAGGAGATCCAGGAACAGCAAGGAAAACACAATTATTACCAGTGGGCAGACTGTTGTTACCTTTCCTTTCTCTTAGGCGACTCAGTCAGAATTTTAAGATTTCTGAAATGAGACTCCATAGAAAGAAACTTTTCCTGTAACATTCGGAATCCAGAGTTGACGGCCCTGAATTCGTTATGAGTTTGTCTCATAAAAACTCGCATGTCGCTTTCAATCTGCCTGCAGTCCCAGCATGTCCAGTTAAGGCCACAGCGAGACTTTATTAAGTCGACCACGCGTCCACCAATTTGGCCAAGGTCAGCGAATACCGTATGTGCCATGTTATCACACAGTAGGTGAAAATTGGCTTAACGGCTACCGAGCGGCACTTTTTGACACAGCAAGTACTCATTATCAGAGTGTAGGCCGAACGAAAAAGAAAAACAGATGGGGAATAGGTAGCAATCAAGTCGGAACACTCAAACGCACAGACAATAACAAAGATTGCAGCAACAACAACAAGCGTTCGCCGCTCGAAGCGCAGTTAGCTTTGGCAAAGCAATCCAAGCTTAAACACAGAGAAACGAGATAAACAGAGAGACAAGATAAACACAAAGCTTTAGGCGGGCACAGAGAGGCGACGAACAGAGAGCATCAGTGCAAAAATGTAGGAAGAACGGTAAGAAAGGAGATAAAAGAAGAGAGCGGCTCAGAGAGAGTGCATTAAGCGAACGTCAACAACAACACAGCTGTGAGTACGAATGCACGGAAGAAAAGAGGAAGACCAATTGATTTCAAATATGAAATTAGTACACAAAAATACGCTACATAAACGAGCACAGGTAGTGGACAGATTGCACGGTCGGTTTACAACACAAGGTACACTAATAAAACACAATTACATTCAATTAAACGTTGAAAATATAAATTTTTAGGAGGACCGAAGTAGAACAAGACCATCAGCCACGATAGATATCGATATATGATATCTGCAGTCCTTCCGTGGCAGGTGCAGTAAGTAGTGGCTGAGTTTACCATTGCGCTCCTTGTACATGGTTTTCGAGATTATGCAGGTGGTGGTATTCTTCCACCGGCTTCTGGCCTTCTTGTTCGCTTCCCTGCTCGCCAGGAAGTTTCTGGAACTGACCGCTGACGACTGCATTGATCTTATCGCCGCGTGGCTGTCCACGAACAGGTTTACCACGCCGTGTGAACGATCGATGGACTGAGCTGCCTCCGCCGCTTTCCGTATGGCGTAGACTTCCGCATGGAATATGAATCATTAGTGAATATTAGTGATCAATCAGCTCTCATTACGCTCGGACATGTTCTCGCTATGTCGCTTTATCACTGCTCGGAATGCAATTCGGACGTCACTGCCGCTCAGCTTCGTTGCTTTGATGCTGTTCGGTGTTCTTCTATATGTCGACGTGCGTTTCATTTGACGTGCATTGATCTACACTCAGATGCCGTAAAACTGTTAATAAATCTGCCTAACCTGTTATGGCAGTGTGATAACTGTGTGGTTTCTAATGACTCGCATTCGAAAATTGACGAAATTAATGATAAGGTTCTGAAGCTTGAAAGCCTTTATCGGGATCTCAAGTCGGACTTACAGGGCCTTTCCGTCAATCCTAAGCGGGTGAAGCCTACTAGGAAAGAGGCCAACAAGCCCATGGCAGCGGCTGACTTGTTGTCTCCACGACTAATGGCCGCCACCTCGACGGCGGTCATTGAACCGGAATCAGCTGCTGCTCTTCCATTGGATTTGGATGGCTTTGTCACAGTGAGAAAGAAGGAGAGGAAGAATAGAAACAAAAACACTAAGCGTTTTGTTGGTATTGTTCCGAGCTGTGAGCAGCTAAACGTTATGCAGAGTAACAAATACATGCATATCGGTAAATTTTCTACCGCGACGGAGCCAGAGGCGGTGGCAAAATTTGTTGCCCAAGAACTTAAGGTGCCGGTAGCGAAAATTTCTTGTACGAAGCTAGTCAAGCGAGATGCTGATATATCTTCGTTAAAGTTTGTCAACTTCAAACTTGGGGTCCCTGAGGATCTATTTGCTGCTGTCTTTGAGGACAAGTTTTGGCCTGTCTCAGTAAGGGTTTCCCGCTTTGTACATAGACAGAGGCCGGACGCTGACCTGACGGCAGTAGATCTCCGCGCTATCGTACCGTTGCGGACGTCCACGCCCACTCAGGAAGGTCCAGTTCCGTCCACTTCAAAAAACCCCCAATGAGCGGCGCCTCTGGGTTCATGATCGCCGCTTTTCAACAGAATTTTCTACCTGCACCTGTTCGCCTCTTTGCTGTGAGCAACCGCCTATGCGATCATATTTGGCATTCCCCGTCGACGCAACAACTACAACATATGCATTTTTCGCGCTGCGCTTTGTGCGGCATTCGCTCGGCTGCTGCTGGATCGGATGTCGATGCTCTTGCTGGCGCTCTCTTTCGACTGCGTGAGTGTTTAGCGTCACCCCCACAACTGTTACATTGCTTCGTGTGCTATGCTTGTGTCGGCGCTGCACTCGACACTTGGCGGAAGTCAGCGGTCCGGCGCTTGCTCTTAAGTGGATCACTCTCTTCAGCACCACTGTCAGCACATTCAGGAAGAGTGGGTCTCCCAGCACCGTTCCCGCCCAGTCTACTCGATGGGGATGGGCTGCTGATCCGCACTGCGACGATTCGGCAGGCTTCCCATGTGAGTCTGGCCCCTGTTGCTCAGTGGAAACCGCCTGGTGCTGCTCTGGAGCCTCCTCCCGTGGCCACTGGCCGGACGTCATTGCCTTTCTCTGGGACCATGCTGATGGACGGGGCCAAATCCATTCGCATTTTCTTTCAAAATATAGCAGGTATGCGCACTAAGGCTCAGGCTGTCTACTTGGCAACCTCTACGTGCGATTTCGACGTAATCATCTTGGTTGAAACCTGGCTCAATGAAAACTTCTTCGACAACGAGTACTTCGACCCCAACCTTTTCCAAGTGTTTCGTAAGGACAGAGATTGTGCCAAAACGAAGCGTCGGAGAGGAGGTGGTGTCATTGTGGCCGTCAGACGCACCCTACGCTGTGATCCGATTTGTCTCCTTGATGGTGACTCTATCTTGGATCAGATTGGTGTGTCAGTGGCCGGTCAGTCGGAGACGCTATGTATCAGCGCGTCGTATATTCCACCGAATAGCAGCTATGAAGTCTACAAGGCGCACACGCTGAATATTGCCAACATATATGGTAATCTACGAGGCCGTCAGCATCTTTGCGTAGTTGGCGATTTTAATCTGGGCTCCTTGGTATGGTCCGCTGATCCGCAGTCTGCGGCTATGATGCCGAGTAATGTGCATTTACAGCACGAAGTTCTTTTTCTGGATGACTGTTATAGTATGGGCTTAACCCAAATAAATAATGTTTTTAATAGGTTAAATAAGATTCTAGATTTAGTTTTTGTTAGTGCTGATATTGGTTGCCCTGTTGCACGTTGCGAGCTGCCTATTGCAGAATGTGACATGCATCACGTGCCGTTGGTCTTCTCAGCTAAATTCTATAGTTACTCGCCCTGGTCTGAACCCAGGTTTGAATATATTTTTACTGATGTAAGTTTGACTACTATACGGGATGACATGTTAAACGTAAACTGGGCTTCTGTTCTTTCGCATCCTAGTGCTGACTCTTCTTACAATGTTTTCATTAGTACCGTTCATAATATTGTTGATAATAATGCTTCCAGAAGAGTGCGTGGCTCGTATAGGCTACCATGGTATACGAAGGGTCTTGTTAGGTATAAGAATCTGCGTAAGAAAACCCGTGACTCTGTTGACTGAGCCAGATATGTGCAGCATAAGCGGGAGTTTGATTTTTTAAACAAATTTTTATATAATCAGTATATTGCTGACGTTGAAAGGGGACTTAAGGTTAATCCCAGGTCGTTCTGGCATTTCATAAATACAAAAAGGTCGACGAGTGCTCTTCCTTCAGCCATGAACCTTGGTAACTTGAGCTGAAATACTGATAGTGGCATAGCAAACCTTTTTGCTTCTTTTTTTAGTTCAAATTTCGAGCCATACACAGTTTGGCATGATTCTGATGTCTTAGACTCTATCCCTTCAGTGGTCAATATTGGCTCGCTTGATGTATCGGAGGTGGACATTTTGGAGGCAATTGCTGATTTCGACAACTCAAGTAAGCCCGACAGTGATGGCATTTCTGCCTTTCTGCTTCGCAACTGTGATGTTGCTTTTTGTGAGCCTCTTAAAATTCTGTTCAAAAATTCTTTGGTAACGGGTCAGTTTATTAAAAAGTGGAAAGCTGCCACTATTACTCCCGTTTTTAAGAAAGGCGCTAAGAATTGTATCTCTAATTATAGACCAATTGCCAAACTCAGCAATGTCTCAAAACTTCTTGAGCGAATCATTGCCAAAAAGATCTCTTTCCTCATGAAGTCGCACATAAGCCCAAATCAGCATGCTTTTGTGCCGGGTAGATCAACGACCACTAATTTGGTAGCCTTCAGTAATTTTTGCACACATGCCTTTGAAAGGCATTCTCAGGTCGATGTAGTGTACACTGACTTTGCTAAGGCTTTTGACAAAGTCTCCCACTGTGCCTTAGTAGCCAAGCTGCATCGGTTGGGGATTCATTCGAGCATGCTTTGTTGGTTCATGTCGTATCTGGAGCAGCGAGAGTATGTTGTGTTGGTAAACGGAAAGCAGTCGGACCCATATTTGGCTACTTCCGGCCTTCCACAGGGAAGTGCTCTTGGGCCGTTGCTGTTTGCTATTTTCATTAATGACATATGTTTCAGCATTCAATCTTCTGAGCATTTGCTTTATGCTGATGATCTGAAAATCTTCCGTCCTATCAAAACTTTAGGCGACAGTATCCGTCTTCAGCGAGACCTGGATGCAGTCGCTCGTTGGTGCACACATAATTCTCTGCCTCTCAGCATTAACAAATGTTACTTTGTGTCCTTTAGCAAGTGTGTATTCAATGTTCAGGCCTCATATTCGCTTGTTGGCCTTCCGCTCTTGAAGCATGCAGAGGCACTTGACCTAGGGGTCTTGTTCGATTCAAAATTTCTTTTTATCGAGCATTTGAACTTCATTTTGCCAAGAGCCTATGCTATGTTCGGCTTTGTTACGCGTAATTCATCCCAGTTTAGGGACCCATATACGAGGCTAAGTCTTTATTCATTTCTTGTGCGCTCGCGCCTTGAGTATGCTTCGGTGGTTTGGAACCCCACTGGGGTCGTTCAAATTGCTCGTATCGAGAGATTGCAAAGGAAGTTTTTGAAGTTTGCACTCCAGCCTTTGCAATTTTCCGTTCCGTTGCCGTCCTATGAGTGCAGATGTCGCCTCGTGCATCTCTCCTCTCTCGAGGATCGAAGGACTATTGCGGCTCAGTTATTTATATACAATATATTAGTGGGTAACATCGATTGCCCTGACCTACTTGCTGGGATTAGCTTTAACACGCCTGCCAGGAGCCTTAGGGGCCATGCACTCTTTGTAGTTGATCTTCACCGGAATAATTACGGTAATAACGAGCCAATATGTAGGGCTCTTCGCCGGTATAATTCGCTACCTGCTGGGATGCGATTCGATTTTTGCCTTGGGAAAGGAGCCGTCAGACGGTTGCTTTCTGAGTTTTTCTTGTTTAATTGTTAGTTCCTCATTTTGTATTTACTTTTTAATGTAGAATTAAGTTAGTCTAGACAGATAAGGTTTATCCGTTGGCGAATAAATAAATAAATAAATATGCTGCATTGGCCCGGTAGCTTATAGGACAGCCTTATCTCATGGTCTGTACAGTATATGCCCGCTCATGCTCCTCCTTCCATTTTGGAGCCGTCGGTGTAGACGTTGAGGTATTAAGTCTGGTCACGACCTTTTTTCCAGTCGTCGGGTCCCATAAATGAGGTTGTTTTTACATCCAGGCCAGTTTGGGGGATCATGTAGTCAGATATACTGGTCATGTCTCGGCCAATTTAACTGTGCCCGAATCCTTGTAGAGACATATTTCCTGATGCTACTAAGCGTTGTGCCGCCTTTCCTGCAGTCAGTTGATCGTGGATGTCCAGGGGGTCGATTCCGATTATGGTTTCGAGTGCTTTTGTTGGAGTTGACCTCAGCGCCCCCGTAATGCAAAGCAGTGCCTGCCGCTGGGTCCTTTCCATAAGCTTCCCAATGCACTTTTTCTTTTACTTTATTCCGACCAACACGTCTTTCCTCTTTCAATGTCTCTTTTTGATTGCCGTCGCGTCGATCTATCCACTTTTCTATATGAGACCGTACATCCGGTATTTCTTCAGTGTGACTTTATATTTAGGGGTTATTTACATGTGATAGGGCTGCCGTATTGACAGTGGGTTAATCTACATAGGGGCTGATAGGGGTTATCCTACCACAACTCGGCCATCCTGACATTTGGATCACCTGATTTACTTAGATATACGGGAGTTTTACAAGGGTTTACAGTTCTGTCTTGTGCTTAAGATATTACAGTTTTTTTTTTAATATATTAACATTTATTTTTGTTGCCTATCCAGTGGTATATGTGAAACTTGAAAACCTTCTACGTCTTTTAACAAAAACCTGTCATTTCTTAATACTTTTTCGATTACGTAAGGCCCTTTGTTTTTGGGAATTAATTTTGTACTTCATTTAACTGTTCTAGCTTTTCCTTTAATTCGTCTACTACTGTTCCTCTCTGTTCTATGCCGAAGTTTACACGGAACTTGTTTTGTGGTCCGATGCTGCGTGTTATTTAATGCATGTTATACTTTGTCTATCACTACGTCCCAATGTATACCTTTTACTGGTTCTACTAGTTTCGCTATCATTGGTCCAATGCTTCTGTTGACTTTTTCCACCTGACCATTTGCTTGGGGCAGGATGCAATTTGAATATGTATAATGTCAGTCTCTGTCATGAACTCATCGAACTCGTTTGATGTGAAACAACTTCCTCGATCTGAAATTATGCATTTGTGTTTGCTGTATGCTCTAAAATAGTCTTTTAACGAAACGATGACCTCCAGTGTATTCGTTGTTTTTGTTGCATATAAGCGAACAAACTTTTTAAAGGCATCAATGACTACTAATATGTGCTTCTTTGATCTTTTGGACCATAATGATCGATGTGGATTATTTCAAATGGCTTATTTCCTTTTGGCAAGGAGTGTAAAAATCCTTCTCTTCCTGTTTTGGGCGAAAACGCCACGCATTTCAAACAATTTTCAATATGACCGGAGCATTTTTTTTTACGTTTGGAAACCAATAGCTTTTGCCTATTATGTTCATAATTTTGTCTCTGCCTATGTGTCCTATTTCGTTATGATATTCGTATAACACGTGGTCCATTTTGCTTGGAACATAGAATAACAATCTTCCGTCATTACTTTTCCTATAAACTACACCACTTCTCATTTCGAAAAGCTTGAATTCATTTTCTTCTAACTGTTGCTTGATATTTCTAAGTATTTGGTCCTTGGTTTGGCAAACGTTTTTGTTTCTACAATGAGAATGTTTGTGCATCTACTTAGCGCATCTACGTGGTGCATCCTGTTGCCTTCCCTACGGCTCAACTCATAGTGATAACATTGCAATTCTAAAGCCCATCTAGCAATACGCGGGTTTAGCTCAATTTTGTTGAGCGTTAGCGTTAGTGAATTACAGTCAGTAATGATCTTGAACCGTTTTCCATATAAATATATGCGAAACCTGCGTAATGCGTAAATAATTGCCATTGTCTCCAGCTCAAAGCTGTGATATTTTGATTCCGCTGCAGTTGTACGCTTAGAAAAAGAAAAGACTGGATGCAGTTTTCCGTCGTCCTTCTTCTGAAGTAGCACTGCCCCGAAACCAAGAGCACTTGCATCACAATGCAGTTCTATCTCGTCTTTGTGATTATAAAGTGCTAAAATAGGTGTTTGCATTAGCATTTCCTTAAGCGATAAAAAGCAATTTAATTCGTTTTCACCAAATTTAAACTCTATATCTTTTCTCAGAAAATTGTAAAGAGGTTTGGCAACAGTTGAGAAATCTTTTATAAATCTCCTGAAATAGGAGCATAAGCCAAGAAAACTTTGTACAACCTGTACCTTATCTGGGATTGGAAAGTTTTTGATTGCTTCTAATCCTTTCTCGTCTGCTTTTATACCTTTTCCGTTGATTGTAAACCCCAAATATTTGATATTAGATTGTAAAAACTTACACTTGTCTAAACGCAATTCTAATTTGTTTTGAGGTAATCAATAAAAACTTCTTTCAGCGTTTCCAAGTGTTCTTGTGTAATTAAACCATCGAATATTTTATTAACAAACCTTTGAAACAATGCTGATGCTGTTTTGAGGCCCAGTGGCATTCACGAACGATGTATACCTAATCGATTCCTTATTAACGAATACATGAAAATAACCATTTTTGAGATCGAGTTTCGTAAAGACCTTTTTGTTGGATAATTTGTCCAGCAGATCATCGATGAGGGGTATGAGATAGTTGTCCTTAATCAGAGTATTGTTGAGTTTTCTAAAATCTATACATAACCTTAAATCCCCCGTTTTCTTTTTAACTAGTACGATAGGTGAAGCGTATTCAGAATCGCTAGGTCGTCTTATTCCTTTTCTTAAATATTCATCTAGTAATTGCTGCAATTTATCTTTCTCTGTATATGACAGTCGCCTTGGAGCACAACTAAAAGGTTTTATCTCGCATTTGACTTAAGGTTCTTTTGGTTTAACCGTCCTTACGTAATAGTCTTCGTAATAGTGTCATTCACAACAAAAAAAATCGGAATTCACTACGAAAATGTAAACAATGACAGACAGGAAAATGGTAAAAACAACAACAAAAAATCTGATATATCAGAATTGTCTCAGGCAGAAAAACTCAGTTTGTGGACTGGGAATTCTTTTATGAATGCTCTGCAAATCTCATGCAGTATATTGCACACGCTGTTTGCTGACAGCTTTCCGACTGTTCTGTACTCAGAAAAAGAACCCAAAGTATACAATGCCAAAGCCATGGGCTATACAAAACTTTCCTTAAAAAGCGCCTCGTTGTTTTCGGGTATATCTTCACTCCAAACCGCTTTTTAAAAATCGTAGAATATATAATTGTATTTAAAACATTGATTGAATTTAGTAGAAGCAGTCACAAATGACCACGCTTCAGTGTTTTCAAAACAAATATCCATTCCAATAAATTCTCCTCGCCCATGTTGACCACATTATTATCATCATCCATGTCCAGCAACATGATTAGGTTATGGAAGAATATGTATTGGTGCTGAATCAAATTCACAACCATTGCAATATTATTAATATTCATTTAAATTATAAAAGAAGAAATTTTCCGCCGCCCCAAATTGTGTGCACAGCTATTTTTCATGGATGGTGGCAGTGGGAATCGGAGTTTCACATCTGTCAAATATTCCCACCGTTCCTCAAAGATGTGCTGTGTGGGAATAGGCTATAAGGATTTCATTCATAACCATCGCGTCGTTATTTATCGAACTAACTGTTTTCTTTTTAAAATTTATTGGTCTGGTAGAATCGCTTAAATCTTCATCAATTACTTCATTAGTTACTCCTACAACGTTACTCATGGTTTCATTAACAATTTCTTTTACCTCTTTACTAATATTATCACTAACAATTTCACTAGCTTCCTCACTAACAGTGTTAATAACAATTTCATTATCTTCTTCTCTAACAATTTCATTATTGTACATTTTAATTACCCCATCTCTAACTATTTTATCGAAATTTTCTCTAATATTTGCACTACTCTTAATACGAGTATGTTTTCCAACCGTTTTAATTTGTAATTTATCATTTTCGATTGGCATTGCTGAATTTGTACTTAAATGATCACTGGCTTTCGAATTCACAGCGTCTAATGTAACCATGTTTAAAGTACTTAAGTCCAAGTTTAACCACACACCATGACTCATAGACACGTTCGACACAACGTTCAAATAAAAATAGCAGGCTCCCTTTTTGGCTTAAGGCAGTTCTTGGCGAAATGACCTCGCGAGTTGCAGTTGGCGCAACGTAGGTACTTGGTCGCCGAAGAATTTGCCAGGCCCCGTGATGATGTGTCATGCTGCATACGCTCCGGAAGGCGAATCTCCGAGAAAGCACGCAAAATTTGATTCGGATCGGAGAACCACTGAATGCGAGCCTGATCTCACAAGCCCGAAGCCGGAATTCCCTCGATTATCTTCTCTTTCAATTCTTCTGTGTCTATGTTGATGTTCCTAGCCAACATAATTTTTTCCTCGAAGTATGTGGAAAAATTTTCTCCATACAGACATTGGCGCTTATGGAACCTGACTCTGAGTTCTCCTTTGGTGATGGCTGCCCCGAATGCCACGGTTAATTGCTCGCACAGGTGATAAGCTATTCCAAGATGCGAGAGGAATCTGCATGGAGCCAGCGCTGAGCGTTTCCTTTGAACTTGGCAATCAGCAGAATTCGTTTGGTAATGTTGTCCAGATTGTATATTTGGGCAATGTTCTCCATCTGTATGACCCAGTTTTTGGCGCACTGTGTCCCATCGTATTCCATAGTCACTTCCTTTGCCAATGTAAGGGATGCTGTCGGCGATCCCCATACATATGTATGTTGTTTACATTTGTGCCTTGACGTTTTGCAACACCGTCTGAGTTGTCGTCTTTTCCATCACTGCCGTCAGGGGTGCTATTAACATTGGTGCTGTTAACTGCGTCGTTGTCGTCGTTGACTGGCCGACGTGAACGATCTTGTTTATTTCGTCATGGATTTGCCGCAGAATGTTTTTTCCTGCTGCAATCTCTGTACGCAATTTCATCACAGCGTCGGACTCGGCTTCCACCATGCTCGACTGTCCCTGCATGCCTCGAGTTGTTGGTGCTGCCTCTTCCTCGACCAACGATGCCAAGGTTGGTGCTTCGCCTGCCGCCTGCTGCTGTTCCACTCGGTCGATCGAACCTTCCGGTGGATCGCCGCGTGCGTTTTGTGAGATTGTGCTTACGCGTGCGATCAATTCGGCTTTGGAGCCTTGAGTTGGTAGCCCGAGTCCAGCCAGCCATCTCTTTAGTTGTGAGTAAAGCCCACTTCTGAGATTGTGGAAGTAAAACACGGGTATGCAGATTTTTTTTACTTTATTCCGACCAGCACGTCTTTTCTCTTTTAATGTCTCTTTTTGATTGCCGTCGCGTCGATCTACCACTTTTCTATATGAGACCGTACACCCGGTATTTCTTCAGTGTGACCTTATATCTAGGGATTATTTACATGTGATAGGGCTGCCGTATTGGCAGTGGGTTAATCTACATAGGGGCTGATAGCGGTTATCCTACCACACATTTGAGTATTTTGACCCCGTTCAGCCGCCCTGCACCATCGAACGTGGGCATGGGGGCCGTTGGGTCCTCCTCTATTCGAGCGAACAGCGCATCCACGAGCCCCGCGTGCACCGTCTTCCACCGCGCCGCCGTTATTTTGCCGTTCTCGTCGCTGGGGTCAATGAGTGCACGATTCAGTGTCGTTTGGTCACCTCACTGACATTAGCTTTCTGAGATTTCTTCGTCTTCTTGGGTGTGGAGCCTGCCACCTTGGGCCCGTGTTGCCGCTTGCTCACCGGAGTGTCCTTGATGGCACTCTCGGTCGAGCGTTGCCTTTTGGTGGCGAGACTCTCCTCTATATTGTTCCATCCGTCCGTCGATGCCTTCATCTGCCATTTTGGCCTTCTCCTCTTCAGAGAGGTCGTTCCGTCCCTGCAGCCTTCCCTGGATCTTGAGGGCCGCTTTGTATTGAGCCTTCGCCATCAACCCCTCCTTGGAACGCTTCGGCCCTCCCTACGCAGGGAGCTGGAACCTGGTTCGGGGGAGCGGAGAAGGCTATCTTCCTCCGTCTTGGTAACCGAGAGCACGCTCTCCAGGTCCGAGTCTGTGTCGACCACGGCACCTATGCGGCTCAACTTGGAGTGAGTCGTTTTTGTGGCAGTAGCATTGCAACTGATATGACCTGCTCCCGCCATATCAGAGTTGTGGCCACTGGCGACACGCAGAGAGGATTGCTCCTCTCCGTGGCCGCCGGTGGTAGCAGCCACGCTTTCCACCGACGCACAGTGGTCGATTCTGCCAATCTGGCAGGCAATAATTAATAACTCAAAAAATAAATGATTAATATTTTTAAAAATATTTTTGTATTTTGGAATATAAATCAGCGGAGTATTTAAATAAATTTTTAATTTTTATTTTTTAACTTAAAAACTTTTAAAAATAAATTTTAAAAAAAATATTTTTTTTGTATTTTAAAATATTTTAAAATGTTTTTACAAACACTTTATATTAATACAAAAAAGGTATAGGTCAAAAATAAAAAATTTACTTTGTTGTTTTAAGTATTTTAAATTTCTGCGGTACACTTCACTCAGAAGCAAAATTACTTAAATTTTTTTTTATTCGGTAACAATCATTTTCTTTGAGTTCGTTTTTATCAATTATCAATTAATTGAGTGAAAACATGGATCCAACTCGCTTTAGCTTTTCTTTCTTACTCAGTTTCCATGCGCAATATCGCAAAAAGCGCGTTTTTCGAAACTGACATTTGTCCTATAATATCAAATAAATTAACTTGTTGCACGTAGTTGCAGTTTGTTTTAACACAGAATATTAAAAAAAGACTGTGTTCGGCTAAGCGCCGGCCCATGGCAGCGCAAAGAGTGTAGAGCTAAGCTCTTATCCACAACATTGCCTACCTGACTCTGCGCTCTTGAGTCATTTTTCCCCTTCCCGAAAATCGTCAGCCGACGAAGGCTGTGAGGGAGGCTCGTCTGCGCAGCAGAGACACTTCGAAATCTAGCATCATCAAACGTACAACATATCGTCGGTTGTCACAGTGACCTGCTACATCGTTATTACCTTTTATACAAAAACCCTTTATTGTTCTCGCTCCAACACGGTCCACCACGGGTCCGCCTGTTGCTAACTCTTGCCCATACTATTCCCACTCGCCTTGCATGGCAAATAAAGAAACTAACATAATCAAACAAACTGTGGTGTGAATTAATCAAAGTACGAATTGTCGATTTAGCTCTACGCTATTGAAAAATCTCAATAGCTCAACATTTTGGTGACCCCGACGTGATATAATCGATATATATTTATATATATACACATATATATGCCTCGCAAATAACACTTGTCGGTTGTTTAATTCGCTTTGTACCACGGTTTTTCGATTCGGCGTTTGTGCACAAGCAACATAAACGGTTCTCGCGTCATCTGCTTTGCGGTTTGTCTTGCGGTTGTGCATCGTAAACATACCCAATGGCTTCTAATAGCACCCCCTCACTCTTGCCCTCCTCACCATTGTTCGTCGATTCGGAAGCTGCATTCTACAAGCGCAAGGTGCAATCCATGGTAGGGGCAGCACGGAGAATCGAAACGGCCGTTGGCAAGGAGAGAATCGGCGAGCTCAGTGAGGAGAAGCTGAACCTGAGGCTGAAATTGCTAGCGGAGCTTGTAGTTTCATTCATCGAGCACCATAATGCCCTGGAGAGGATTGATCTCGATGAGATCGGTAGTCCCTTGAGGGAGGAGTTTGACGAGTGCGTGGTCATGCTGGAGATTCGCATGAAACGGGAGTTAAACAAGCGGCAGCCCACAATGCTACCATGCTCAACAATGCGGACGGACCATGTAGGAGAGGCCCCAACTACGGTCGTAGTGCAAAGTCGGCCACGCCTGCCGGAGTTGAAGCTTCCTGAGTTCAGTGGTGGCTACGCTCAGTATTCCTCGTTTTGGAGCATGTTTTCCTCCATAATAGACAAGGATACCGATTTGTCAAATGTGGAGAAGCTGCAGCACCTGCGTTCCTGCCTGAAAGGACCAGCACTAGACACTATTTCGTCTCTAGAGTTCACGCACGCCAGCTATCCCATCGCGCTAGACCTCCTTGATAAGCGTTTTAATAACAAACGTTTAATTTTTCAGGCGCATGTCACGGACATTCTGGGTGTTCCGCGCGTAGAGGCTTCGTCTGTGTCGCAACTTCGGTCTTTGTCGGACACTGTGAATGCTAATCTTCGGGCTTTGCAGAGTATGGGAACAACGGAGCCGATTGCAGACTGTATCTTGATACACAGCCTGCTGCAGAAGGTGGACATCGCTACGCAAGCCAAGTGGGAGGAAACGTCATCGCTGGACAGCATACCCACAAGCCAACAATTCACCGCTTTTCTGGAGCAAAGATGTCAGAAGTTGGAGAATCGCGAGCACGCTATGGCAATGTATACGCCTGGCCTTCAGGTGGGAAAGATTAAAAAAGTACAGAGCAACGCTAGAAGTTCATTTGTAGCCACTGAGTCTGTTTCTCTTGAGTGTCTATTTTGCAATACTGCGGGCCATGGCATATATACATGCGCGCTGTTTGGGAATCTTTCGCCGTCCCTTCGCCTAATTGAGGTGAAAAAGCTTGGTCTTTGCCTGAATTGCCTGAAGGCTGGCCATCAATTGCGCACTTGCAGGTCATCAACTTGTCGTCACTGTGGTAGCAAACATCACACTTTATTGCATTTAAACGCCAGACCCTCGCCCACGGAACCCGTTGTCTCTTCATTCCCGCACCCTGAAGCGCAGCCGCAGTCCTCAGCTGCCTCTCTGGTTGCACAGAACTCTTGCAGGGATGTTGTGCTCTTAGCCACTGCAGTTGTTCTGCTGAGGGATCGTGCTGGATCGCTCGTACCATGTCGGGCACTCTTGGACTCCGGATCACAAATGCACCTTATAACCTCCAGCCTCGCCCAACAACTTAGACTGAAAAGGACCATGTCGTCGGCCGCAGTATCGGGTCTTGGGGATTCCAGTTTTGTATCGGAGGGCTATACTGTGGGACTCAACTTGCAGTCCCAAGCCTCTGACTACAGTACCAGTTTCGTCGCGTTGGTAGCTCCCACAATCACCGAGCAGCAGCCCAGCTTTTCAATTGACGTTTCTGGTTGGAAAATTCCGCCGAATTTACCATTGGCAGATCCGCAGTTCTTCAGTCCACAGCGTATTGACCTGCTCATTGGGGCTAGCCTATTCTTCGAGCTGCTGTGCATTGGCCAAATCAAATTGGATGTTGGCCTGCCATCGCTTCAGAAGACTCGCCTTGGATGGGTGGTTTCAGGAGGTGGTCAGCAAACGCGTAGGACAGCCTTACTTGGGGCTCAGGCCTCATCTGACGTCAGGCAGGAGTCTCTTGATCAAGTGGAACTGTTACTGAGGCGTTTCTGGGAGGTTGAAAGTTCCACTGAAGATTCGGTGATGGTCAAGCAGGAGGATGTCGATTGTGAAGATCACTTCAAAGCAAATTTCTCGCGCCTGTCATCTGGAGAGTTTGCCGTGAAGCTGCCCATCAAGAAAAGTTTGGAGATCTTGGGCGACTCATACACGCAAGCATATCGGCGGTTCCTCAACTTGGAGCGGAAACTTGAGCGTCGTCCGCAGCTGAAGGCTCAGTACGCATCTTTCATTAGGGAGTACCAAGAGCTTAATCATATGTCGTTGGTGGAATCAGAACTGTTCAGTCGTTGTCGCTATTTTCTACCGCATCATTGCGTGTTTAAGGAGGACAGCACGACCACCAAATTGCGGGTCGTGTTCGATGGATCTGCCACAACATCAACAGGTTTTTCGTTAAACGAGGTCCTAATGGCTGGGCCTACTATCCAGCCAAAGCTTCTACATACGCTGCTTCGTTTTCGTACGTTCCTCATTGCGCTGACTGGAGACATTTGCAAGATATACAGGTGTGTCCGAGTATCTGAGCCGGACAATTACCTGCAGTGCATCCTATGGAGGGATTCCCCTCACGAGGATGTGAAGGCGTTCAAGCTCGTCACAGTAACATATGGAACCAAACCGGCTTCCTATCTTGCAATTCGCTCCATGCTCCAATTGGCAGAAGAAGAGAGGACTGCATTTCCCATTGGCTCGGAAGTGTTGACCTCCAATTTCTATGTCGACGATTTGATGACTGGAGGAGGATCTGTAGAGGAAGTGCGCGAAAAGATGAGGCAGACATCCCAGTTATTGGCTCGGGGAAGGTTCCCAATTCGGAAATGGTGCTCCAACGTCCCTGGCGTACTTGAGGGAATTCCTGACAAGGATAAGGAAACGCTGCTAAGGTTCGACGATGGCACCGACTTCACAAAGGCTCTTGGATTGGTTTGGGAGCCTTCATCTGATAATTTTCTCTTTTCGGTAGTACCCACGCAGCTGCCATCAAAGCCGACGAAACGTTCAATGTTGTCAACGATTGCTCGTTTTTATGATCCTTTAGGACTGATTGGGCCTGTCATCGCAAAGGCAAAGATTTTCCTTCAGTTGGTATGGAAGGAGCAGCTCCAATGGGATGAGAGTTTGCCAGAGTCTCTTTCATCAGCGTGGACCATTTTCTGCGAGAGTTTGTCCACCCCTCAGCTGTTTAGATTTCCTCGTCTGTCAGTTCTCCCCAATTCAACAGTGGAAGTTCACGGGTTTTGTGACGCCAGCCTAGACGCCTATGGAGCATGTATTTACGTTGTGTCAAGGACAAATAATCGCGCGCACGTGCAACTTCTGTGTGCGAAGTCTCGTGTCGCCCCTCTTAAGGTATTGACGGTGCCCAAGTTTGAGTTATGTGGCGCTGACTTGCTTTCTCAATTGATCAGTGAGATACAGCAACTTAAATTGTTCACTGGAAGCTTCTATTGCTGGTCGGACTCCACAACTGCCTTGTCTTGGGTGCGCCATGACTCATCAAGCTTTAACGTATTTGTTGCAAATCGGGTCTCACCCATTCAGGAGCGGACTGCTCAGATGGAGTGGCGCTACGTGCCCACCGCCCAGAACCCTGCTGACATATTGTCCAGAGGCGCTTCGCCGTCAGAGCTTCTGGAATCGCACCTTTGGGCCCACGGGCCACCCTTTCTTCAAGATGAGCAACCTCTGTGGCCAGCAGCGTCTATTCAATCCGCGCCAACACTGGAGTTGCGCAAGAGAGTCCTGATTGCAGTTTGTCCATTCGTAGACTTATCTGACGGCCGAAAGTTCTCCAATTCCTTCGGAAAGATCCAGCGCACATTTGGATACGTATTCAAGTTTCTGCAGCGCAAAAGGTCGTCCGGATTAACAGTAGCTGACATCGTTGGTGGTACGCGGATACTTCTTCGTTCGATTCAGCGAGTGCATTTGTGGCCTGACTACAAGACTCTGTGTGACGAACAGCAGGTGCAGTCGTCTAGCTCTATCTCGTCACTCGCGCCGTTCCTGGATGACCATGGCTTGTTACGCGTCGGTGGGCGGTTGGAAAATTCATCACTTGATTTCAACGCACGGCACCCAGTCATTCTTCCAAGGCGTCATCCCGTCACATCTGCTGTAATTGTGCATGTTCATGAGCAGAATTTGCACGCTGGGCCTCGGTCATTGCTCGCACTTATTCGGCATGAGTATTGGCCGATTGGAGGGCGCAAGACAGTGGCCAGCGTCGTAAATCGCTGCACCAGATGTTTTAAGGCCAAGCCGCGCCTGCTGCAGCATATTATGGCCGACTTGCCGAAGGATCGTGTGAATGCGTCGTACGTTTTTGCAGTCACCGGTGTGGATTTTTGTGGTCCGTTCTTTTATAAGAGTGAGGTGCGGACCAGACCACCCATCAAATGCTACATATGCCTCTTCATATGCTTTGCCACCAAGGCCGTTCACTTGGAGCTTGTGCAGGATCTATCGACGCCAGCGTTCATAAGCGCTTTGAAGCGATTCATTTTAACTCGCGGTCGGCCCAGGGAAATTTGGTCCGATAACGCAACCAACTTTGTGGGAGCAAAGAACGAGTTGGCAGAGTTGAAGAAGCTGTTCCTGGCAGAAAGGCATATGAAGGAAGTTCAGGAGTTTTGCGTTGCGGATCATATTGACTGGCGGTTTATTCCCCTCGCTCTCCCCACTTTGGCGGACTCTGGGAGGCTGCGGTTAAAACAGCCAAACATCATTTCTACCGTTCCGCTTCCAGCTCCTTGCTGTGCTTTGATGACCTGAGAACGCTTGTGTGCCATATCACTGCCATAATAAACTCAAGGCCATTACTTCCCATTTCAGAGCATCCTGACGATTTAGACATGCTAACACCTGCGCATTTCTTAGGTACTGCTCCAATCCGTACCTTCGCAGAACCAGATGTGACCGGACTCAACTTCAATCGTCTTGATCGCTGGCAGCAGGTCAACTTCCTGCAGCAGACTTTCTGGTCCCGCTGGCGAGAGGAGTACCTCACGCTTCTGCAGGAGAGGGCAAAATGGAGGACTGAGCAGCCTAACCTCAGCGTCGGCGACGTGGTCCTCGTAAAGAACGAGAACTTGCCTCCACTTAAGTGGCCGCTGGGAAGGGTGACGAAACTGATCGCCGGCAGAGATGGCGTTTCCAGGGTAGCTGAGCTCAAAACGGCTACTGGGATCACCACGAGGGCTATCGCAAAGCTGTGTATGCTGCCAAAGAAGGATGTCGAAGACCCGTGCTCTTCAACGGGGGGAGAATGTTCGGCCCATGGCAGCGCAAAGAGTGTAGAGCTAAGCTCTTATCCACAACATTTTCTACCTGACTCTGCGCTCTTGAGTCATTTTTCCCCTTCCCGAAAATCGTCAGCCGACGAAGGCTGTGAGGGAGGCTCGTCTGCGCAGCAGAGACACTTCGAAATCTAGCATCATCAAACGTACAACATATCGTCGGTTGGCACAGTGACCTGCTACATCGTTATTACCTTTTATACAAAAACCCTTTATTGTTCTCGCTCCAACACGGTCCACCACGGGTCCGCCTGTTGCTAACTCTTGCCGATACTATTCCCACTCGCCTTGCATGGCAAATAAAGAAACTAACATAATCAAACAAACTGTGGTGTGAATTAATCAAAGTACGAATTGTCGATTTAGCTCTACGCTATTGAAAAATCTCAATAGCTCAACAGACTGGTTTCATAAATAAAAAAAGATTGAAGGCGGAAGGGGACGGATGTCAAAAGATCTATTCCATGCAAGTGTCGGGTATGATATTAATAGCACACTAAAGGAAATGTTAACTTCTACAACGATTTACCACTAATACATGTAAGCAAAGGACCAACACATATATTTTTTATTGAATACTTACTAACCATGATCAAAATGGATGGCAATTTTAATAAAATTCACAAAACATTAATATTTATTTTGCTTTACAAAAAGCCATAAAAAGGCTCTAAAATTTACTTAGGTATGGACATAAAAGTTTTTTGCGATTCAACCGCGTGCAGGTTCTGGACTATCGATACGAAAAATATATAAATATAGCAATAAATATCAGTGGGATTTTTACTTTCCAAAAAGTAAAAAAATTAACAAGATTCGACATTTTAATTTTTGATTTATTGACATCCCAACTCTTGTTTGCTCCTTCTTCCGCTCCATTGTTGGCCCAGAGGGTCCATGCTGGTTAATATTTTTCGGGGGGACCACCCCTTAGCGTTTTATGCCTACCCGCTATATTCGTATGAAACCGATAACAAATTTTTTCAAGCATTGTTTGCTAGTTGCTGTACGTCTGATGTTATTTTCCGGTATTAAATGGCATTTTTCTAGCCAGTCGAATAAGATAAAATAACTCTATCTTCCGCCAGGTTCCCTTGCAAATACAAACATTATCATTTCAGAGAAGAGAGTAAAAAACCCAATTAAATAATTAAATAACGAAGAAAAATATAATCTAATAAAGACAGGACAATTACATAGAAATTATAATTTATTATTTGTATGAATATAAAACAAACTTTTTGATTGTATATCCTCTGCGACAGCAATACCTGCCAATCCCATGTAGTATAATATGATTCTATCTGTTTTCTTGTTTATCTATTCGTCGATGTCCATGTCTATGCTCTTTAAAATATGTTATTGGTCGGAAGGAGTGCTGCGTTTCTGTCTGGGATGCTGCAGTCATTGCATTTCAATGTCCAGAGATGAAAAAAGTTATATTTTTCACTAGTAAATTACCATATGTTTTGGTAGTAGTAGAGTGTTTCCACTCCGGTTTCCAACAACAGGTTTATTGCGGTTTTCAAGGTTTCCAAACGATTATTCATACCATACCTGTTTTTACAAGCGAAAAAAGTAAATTGATTTAGCTCTAGGCTTTCTAGACAATATTAATAGCCTCTGCACAGTGAGCCCGTCCAGGGGGAAGTTAGGAAATTTTTGACATATGTGAAACTTAAATTAACCCTCCACAATCCATGAAAAACAGCTGATGCACACTTCTAAAATTAAAATTAATATTCATAATTTAACAATGATTGTGAATGTAATAGGCTGTTTACATTGAAGCTGCGTCATGTGTCTTTGCGTCTTGCTGGAGACGCAGTTTTTTTTATATAGGATAAGCATAGGTCCCTAGTGGTGGCAAAAAGTTGCGTCAGTTTCTGATTTATGTGCGTCTATTCGATATATTCGATTGCTTTTGCTCATTTTTGCTCTTTTCTGCCTATCAGCGCAACTATCACCACTAATAAGAACAAAAACTTGTATATCAAAACACAAATTTTGGCGCTAAAAATGTATGATTGTGCAAAAAGGTGAAAATATACATAAAATCATTAAATAAAATACTTGAAACTTGTATTGTATTATTATCATACGAAATTTTTCTGACCCCCTGATGCCATTAATACACTTCTGGAGACGAACTTCGGTGGTTTTCATAATTTGAAGAAGAACTCCCACAAACTCAACAAAGAAATGTCTGAAATTAATATATATATATGAGAATCAATTCTCTTTCGTCCATTTCCCTGCCGTCTTGCATAATTCTGTTGATTTTCCAAAATTTGTGTTTCTTTCCTTGTCATCAAGCACCCAAATCCAAATTCAAGACGCACGTCTGCTAATGTAAACGCCTTTTCTGCTTCATTGCGTCTATTCCGATATCGATAGCAGACGCGCCCAGTGTAATAGCCTTTTATTACTTTATAGATTATTAATAGGGAAATTGACGAACTAAACAGACAAGACCTTATAGAACCCTCACGGAGCCCATACAGCGCACCGGTAGTCTTGGTAAAGAAGAAAACAGAACAATGGAGACTCAGTGTGGACTACAGGCTACTGAAAGAGAAAACCGAGAAAGACGCGTACCCGATGCCACGAATGGATTTCATTCTAAACCAGCTTAGAGAGGCAAAGTATATAACTACGCTAGACCTAAAATCAGGATATTGGCAAATCCTAATGAAAAAACAAAGTAGGCAATATACCGCATTCACAGCCCCGGGGCGGGGATTATTCCAATGGAAAGTCATGCCATTCGGACTAACAACAGCACCTGCAACTTTTCAAAGAGCTTTAGATGTGATCGGTCCGGACATGGAACCATTCGCCTTCGCATACCTGGACGACATAGTCGTGATCGGGCGGACGAAGGAGGAACACCGATTAAAACTGCAAGAGGTCTTAGAACGGCTAAGAAAAGCGAATCTACGCATAAACGCGGCAAAATGCTATTTCCTTCAAAAGAAACTCAAATATCTAGGACATATGGTAAGCGAGGAGGGAATACATACAGACCCAGACAAAGTAGCGGCCGTCAAAGAATTAGCAGCACCAACAACCCTAAAGCAATTACATAGCTTCCTGGGTCTAGCGTCATAGTATAGAAGATTTGTGCCAAACTTTACCGAACGAGCAAAAATACTGCAGGACTTACTGAAAAAAGGGCAACAATTTGTCTGGGATGAGACACGACAACTCGCTTTCAACGACCTAAAACTATGCCTGACTGACGCACCAGTCCTAGCATGCCCGGATTTTAGCAAAAAGTTCATCCTACAGACCGACGCAAGCGACTGCGGAATCGGAGCAGTATTAACCCAGGAAGATGCAGATGGAACACGTGATTGCGTATGCAAGCCGAAAACTAAAGAGCGAGGAAACAAGATACTCAGCTACCGAAAAGGAATGTCTCGCGATCTACTGGAGCATCTGAGCAAATGAAAATGTATCTAGAGGGATACATGTTTATAGTAGTCACTGACCACCTAGCACTAAAATGGCTTATTTCCATCGAAAGTCCATCCGGAAGAGTAGCAGGGTAGGCGTTGGGACTACAGCCATTCACCTTCGAAATCAGATACCGAAAAGGAAAATTGAACGCAGTGGCGGACGGACTATCCCGCTTACCACGCGAAGGACTGAGAGTATCTAGAGTAGTAGATTGCGCATGGTATCAAGCTAAATGGAAACAGGTAACAACAACACCGAAAGAAACGCCCGACTACGTGATCAAGCACGAACGGTTATACAGACATATACCGAGCCAAACAGACGAGGACGACCAGCCATGGAAGTTGTGTGTGGCAAAACAAGATCGGAGCAGAGTATTAAAAGAGAACCATTCGAACGAAACGGCCGGACATCTAGGGATCAGACGAACAAAACATCGAATACGACAACGATATTTCTGGCCAGGCTTAAGTAAAGATGTGACAAGATCCGTACGAGCGTGCGAGAGTTGCCAGATGTACAAAGTATCGCAACAAGCAGCAGCCGGAAAAATGATAACAAGGATAGCAGACGCACCGTGGGAGACGATATGCGTAGATTTTGTAGGCCCGTTACCGAGAACATCGCATGGCAACACGGTAATGATAGTATTCATCGATAAATTCTCAAAATGGGTAGAGGTCACAGCGGCCAGACAGGCAACAGCTGACACGCTCATAAAAGCGTTTAGAGAAATAATCCTGGCAAGGGGAGGAGCACCGAAACAGCTGATCTCGGCAACGGAGTACAATTTACAAGTAGAAAGACGAAGCAGGTAATGGAAACGCACATATTCCCGGCACCTTACACACCACAGGAAAATCCGACCGAGAGAGCAAACAGAACACTGAAAACAATGATCGCACAATTTGCGGCAGGAAAACACAACAAATGGGATGAACAATTACCGGAACTCACGTTAGCAATCAACAGCAGCAGATCAGAATCAACAGGGTACAGCCCGGCATACTTGCTATTCGGCAGGGAACTGAGACTACCGGGTAACTTGTTCGACGAGGTAGCGCGAGGATCAGGGATCAATAACACCGAGCATGAAAACACAGAACATAGACAACAAGTAGAAGCAATAGCAAAACAAAACATGGAAGTCGCAGCAGCAAATCAAACACGACATTACAACCTAAGAAGAAGAGACTGGATACCGAAAGTGGGAGACGTAGTATGGGTCAGAACACACCCGCTCTCAAAGAAGATAGACAAGACAACAGCAAAACTTGAACCAAAATACTGCGGACCGTGCACGGTACTCAAGCTAATATCCCCGGTAATTGTAACAGTAAAAGTCAACACTACTAACAAACAACTGCGAGCACACGTCTCACAATTAAAAACTGCTCTCACAACAGAACAACAAACAGACAAAATAACGGTTCCATCTCTCTTTCTTTGCAGCAATATGAATAAGAAGTTCGACGTAACGGCGAAAAGGTTTAGGGAAATTCCAGAAACGGGAACAGGCAAGAAACGGATCAGCTGGGCGAGCCAACAACAACCAACGCCAACACTACCTCCGCCGAACCCCACCGTACCAACGTCGACACCAAAACCAAAAAAGCCGAATACGAAGCCAACGATAGCCATCGGATGGGCAAAAATGGTCGAGGAGGAGGAACGAGACGCCGACATACTGGAGCTGGAGCACGAGCAACGAACAATTTCCGAAGGGAGGACAACGCCAGAACCCGAATGGCGACACGGGCCCACGAGCTGCACCATCCCACCGCAATGGAGATTAGCGCCGAGGACAACCACGTCGAGCTTATAAAAAAAAGGCGTGCCGACGGCCCGGCCCACGAACAACGACGCTTCAAAATACGGAAAGGGCAGGAAGAGGCATGCTGGATAAAAATAGGAAGAGCAGGAGACGTCAGCATCGGCAACGCACAGCCGAAACAGAACGACACCGACGACGCACACAAAGGAAAGGAGGGGGGAGTGTGACAAAGCGCCGGCGCCACATTGCAACATACAAATTACATACAATTACATACATTACCATTACATATAAGCATAACCACATATCGTATTATCACATATTTATAAGCGACAAACAAAAACCATGAAGTTCCTTCCAATAAATAAATACGAAAAAAACCGTTTAACATTTAAATACAAATCCAAACAAAGAACACGCGCGCCAAAGACTAGTGTGACCAACGCGAACCGAACACGGTCACACTAACAGCTGGGCCGGGACGCGTTATGGCAAAAAACCAAAACGCTTTAGGTCCATATCGGGGCACCCACAGCTGATCGCCGGCAATAAAAGGAGGATCGCCAGATCGAATCGGGGCAGTCCAACTCGGAAAGCCCTGGCCTAGCCAACCAGAATTTTACAGCGGATCTTGTGCCAAAGGTAATATCTACCTTTAAACCCGTTCTGCTCAATACCTTACTTCTTCTCTCCAGAGTGTGTCCAAACCTCTGAATCTTCTCCAGAGTGTGTCCAAACCTCTGAATCTTCTCCAGAGTGTGTCCAATCCTCTGAATCCTCTCCAGAGTGTGTCCAAAACTCTGAATCCTCTCCAGAGTATGTCCAAACCTCTGAATCCTCTCCAGAGTGTGTCCAAACCTCTGAATCCTCTCCAGAGTGTGTCCAAAACTCTGAATCCTCTCCAGAGTGTGTCCAAAAACTCTGAATCCTCTCCAGAGTGTGTCCAAACCTCTGAATCCTCTCCTCGGAGTTTGTTCAAACCTCCGCACCGAGCTTCTTCTCGGAGCGTGTCCAAACCTCCACATTAATCTTATCCTCGGAGCGTGTCCAAACCTCCGCATCAATCTTTTCCTCGGAGTGTGTGCCAACCTCCGCCTCGATCTTCTCCTCGGAGCGTGTCCATACCTCCGCCTCCATACTCCCGTCAGAGTATCCTCGAACCCCTCGACGTCCAAACCGACGCAGCACGCAAACAGCCGTGTGCGGCCGAGTAGATAAGAGGGCTATTCAATAAGTCCGGCACCTTTTGTAGAAAAAACGGGTATTTGGTTAAACATAATTTTTTTTATCAACATGGCCCTATTTTATTCTATATAACACTCTTTATACCAGAAATAGTCACTAGAAACTAGATCCAGAGAATAGGGTGCGTGAGGGAGCAATTCTAGGCTACTAGGCTATCGTGGATTTTTGCAATGACAACATGACTGCACCCTTGCATTGTCTTGGTTTTGTTTTTTTGTTTTTTCTTGGCCAAATGCTCTCTTCTTTTTCAAATCTTCATTAAATCGATACAATGATTGGCAACGATTGGCACAATATAATATTCGCTATTGTCTTTTACACTTGTAAGTAATAGCCTTTTTACACTGGGCGCGTCTGCTATCGATATCGGAATAGACGCAATGAAGCAGAAAAGGCGTTTACATTGGCAGACGTGCGTCTTGAATTTGGATTTGGGTGCTTGATGACAAGGAAAGAAACACAAATTTTTGAAAATCAACAGAATTGGTTCTCATATTTATATATTAATTTCAGACATTTATTGTAGAGTTTGTGGGAGTTCTTCTTCAAATTATGAAAACCACCGAAGTTCGTCTCCAGCAGTGTCTTAATGGCATCAGGGGGTGTTACGATCCGCCTTTTTGCCGCCCTGGTCTATCGTTCCCGGCTAGCTCTCGGGGAAGTCAGGGGTGTTTTCGACCCGATAGCCAGGGGACGGATTTAACAAAAATTATATTTTGAAACATACAAAAAAAACACAAATCAAACATTCCTTCTGGTCTCGTCTTCGTTGGCACTCTCTTTAGCGGGGGCAGCCGGTATTCTTACCCTTAGCGAGGCCCTCCCTTCCATGAGCGTTTTCGATATCTGCGCTCCCATTTTTCTTTGACTTTGGTTTCGCCCTCTTCCCCGCTCTCGTCTCACCCAACCACAGGTATCTACTTACTCATTCTTGGTTCTTTTCAATGCATAGTTTATATTATTTCCTTAATCCTGCCTAATATTAAACATTGATTCCTTCTTTTTTTTGAATTTGAACTTATAAACAACAAAAAAAACTAAAAATACTAACAAACCAAAAATACTACATACGAAACATATTTCACCCGAATTGGCATAACCCTTTTTTCTTTTCCGAAAACCACAAGACAAAACGTAAACAAACTGGAAAATAAATGAATGCAATAAATAATCTTAAACTAAAAAAAGCTCTTGTTAGTAAGTTGCATACGTAAAGTGGATTACCTAAAAAGGGATCGTGGGGGGGTGTGTCGTTCGGGAGGGAATAGCCTCCGTTTACAACATGGGTTTTTTTTTTTTAAACGAATATCTAATTTAATCTATAGCTGTTTTTATTTCTTTCTTTTTTTTCTTTTTTTTTATCTTTTTTTATCTTTTTCGTCTTTTTTTGTTTTGGTGTAACTACTTGTGTGTTCGGAAAAACGTGGTTATGATATATGTGTTTGATTAGAATGTGCCGGGAAAGGTGTTGGTTTAGGTTTTGTTAATGGATATGTGTACGTGCGGGTTTTGGGTTAATGTGGTGCGTGTGAGGTGGGCGGGTGTATCCCCATTGTGGTGACGTAGATCCTGCTGCCGTCTGTTGGACTGCCGGCACGTGCTCCTCGAAGACCTCCTCCAGGGGCTCTCCGGCCTGGTATCGGCAGTGTCTGCTACTGCCGCCTCCTCCTTCCTGCGCCGTCGTCGTCCCCGTTGCTTCCTCGTAGTGGCCGGGCTTCGTTCCTCCTGCCGTCGTGGCCACTGTGCTTTCCACGTTTTTCTTTCTGAATTCTTTTCTTTTTTTGCCAACACACGTTTGCTTTGTTTGACGCTTTTCCGGAAACTGACCTTCGCAATCTAACCTTCACGGCCTCGTTTTTTTTTTCTTCCCTCACGCATCCCTGTTCCGGACTCTCAGGGTCCACACCAGATGTCGCTGTCATCCTTGCTTTCCAACCCTAGCAACTATCGAGTTTATCCCAAGCCGTCCATAACACCACACTCTCGTTTTAAGGTCCTGCCGTCGAAACGGGAGTGCAAAACCAAGGCGGCTTTCGGATTCTACGAACCCCAACGTAGGCCATCGCCCACGCCCTGAGAAGCGGAGTCTTATGCTCGATCGACTGAGAGAACCGGGCAAATTCGGCTGATACAAACTGCTTTCCGTTGTCCGTGTGTACCATTTCATTAACGCCAAACTGTGCGAAGACCTCTTCATGCAGGAATTGGATTACGGCCGCCGATGTAGCTTTGGGCCAAGCCTTCAGCCAAACAAATCGGGACATGTGATCAAGGACTATCAGGATGACTATATTCCCCCTTCGGGTTCTAGGATATGGACCCAGAAATTCGAGGTATATCTTCTACATCGGCCTTTCGGTTACGGTCTCGGCACCCATCATTGGACGACTAACTTGTGTCGAATGTTTCGTCTCTTTGCAGGTATCGCAATCCGCGACATATGCCTTCACCTGTACCGTCATACGGGGCCAATAGTACCATTGCCGCAGTCTCCCCAGTGTTCTCGCAACTCCTCCGTGCATTGCCACATCGCTGTCGTGCGCTTGCTGGATCAACGATCTTGTCAGCGCCTCAGGGATCCATAGCTTCCACTGGAACTCTTCCAATTCCGGTCTGGCAAATTGTGTACGCCTAAACAGTAATCCATCCTCCACCTTCAGGTCTGGAAACATTCCTTCATCGATCTTAACCGCTTCTATCCTTTTCAGGTAATCCTCGTCCTCGAAGGCTGTATTCTCGAACTCTGTCCGTCGCACTTGGAACTGCTGTTGGAGACCATGTTTAAGGTTCGGCCAGTCCGGCACTCCTACTGTCCGAACGTGCATCCAATACCAGTCCCTAGCCTGACCCGTGACTAGCGTATGAAACGCTTTCAGCACCTCTGACCACGAGACTTGGTACACCGTCTGCAGATGTTCCACTCGGAAGATGAACTCCGCCACCGGCATCCCCTTCGGATCGCCATCGAAGCTCAGACCCCATTTCCGGATCTGCACCTGCTCCTGCCTGACTTCCCCGTAACTTGGACGACTTGGGTTTGCGTTGGCCCCTGAGCCTCTGGTGTTGAACAACCAGTCCTCCACGGGTCTCGGTTCGCCGCTAGCCCTCTGCTCGGCCTCCAATGCCCGATTATCCACAAACAGGTGCGTGGGTGGAGCTTGCTGGTTCGAGGGCATTTCCTGCGGACCTCCTCCCAGACTGGTGTTTCGTGAGCCCACATTTCTCCTATCCACATCACTGGGCGTTCGGTCCACCTTCAGCGAGCCGACCACCGCATTTATTTGTTTCATAAATTCCAGCATGTCCGCTTGCATCGAGGCTCTGAGTGCCTCCATTTGTTGGCCCAACGATGCTCGGTATGTTTCCTGAGCCTGAGCTATCGCTACATTTACAGCTGTTCTCAACTCGCTGGGTAGCTCGCGGTCCGCCCGAATTGCGTGGCCTCCTACTGCCCCGGCCTCTCGGTCATCCAGTCCCATAAGCATCGTGTCTTCGTGTCCTGGCACCTGCGACGCTCGTCGGCATTTTGTAGGGTTGATATCGGCGTTGTGCCTCCGGACTACGCCTTGTTTTTCCCGACCCTTTGAAAATTTCCGAGTCACTCATCAACAACTATTCCTCTAGACAAAAGCTAATTTGATCGATAATACATACATAAACACGTTCAAAGACCACGCGAAAATAAAGAAATAAATAGTGTAATAAATAAATACGCGAATAATTAAATAAATGCCTAAATAAATAGAAAAAATTAATTTAAATAAATAAATAAATCATCTAAATAAATAAATAAACCCCTAAATAATTCACCACCAAAATAAATATTACACTAAATAAATAAACTCCCTCTCTTCACGAAAAACTACTATTCTGATGACCTTCCTATTACCTACTCCCAAAATTGTCTCTTAACAATCCTAGCGAGGATCTTCAGTCCCCAAAAATATGAGCTTCTCGAACAATCAGTAAACAAACACAAAATTCTTGACTCCCAACAATTCACACTCGATTTATTGGGTGAGACGAGAGACCACTGCAACGTATCGTTGCTGCAGGTGAGCGAACCATCCCTTTTCCCTCGCTATTAAACTCCGCTTCCTTCTCTTCGGAGTGCCAACTCCTCTTGCTGTTTCCTTTCAGACCACAGCGGTTCCCCCGAGTCGGACAACGATGCTGATGCCCTCTCGGCATCGCACGGACCACAACCCGACAGAACCACGATGTCTTCCTTTTTTCCTGATCAGCTCCGTGGATTCCTCGAGTCGGACAACGCTGCTAACGCCCCTAAGGCACTGCACGGACCACAACTCGCGAAATCTACTCGCCACCTCTCTGCGGCCCCCACGAGTCGGGCAACGTGGCTGCAGCCCATTTGGCTACACCAGGACCACAACTTTGGAGACCCCTGCTAAATTTTCCTCCTCAACGGCTGCTATGGCTCGGGTGTATTCCCGGCTCACGGACCAGCTGAGTCTCTCTAATCCCAAGGCTCGCTCTCAAACTGGGTGTCTTAAACCCCTCGTTCCAAAACCGAAACCTTCCGTTTTTAAAATTTGGGCGCCATTTGTTACGATCCGCCTTTTTGCCGCCCTGGTCTATCGTTCCCGGCTAGCTCTCGGGGAAGTCAGGGGTATTTTCGACCCGATAGCCAGGGGACGGACTTAACAAAAATTATATTTTGAAACATACAAAAAAAACACAAATCAAACATTCCTTCTGGTCTCGTCTTCGTTGGCACTCTCTTTAGCGGGGGCAGCCGGTATTCTTACCCTTAGCGAGGCCCTCCCTTCCATGAGCGTTTTCGATATCTGCGCTCCCATTTTTCTTTGACTTTGGTTTCGCCCTCTTCCCCGCTCTCGTCTCACCCAACCACAGGTATCTACTCACTCATTCTTGGTTCTTTTCAATGCATAGTTTATATTATTTCCTTAATCCTGCCTAATATTAAACATTGATTCGTTCTTTTTTTTGAATTTGAACTTATAAACAACAAAAAAAACTAAAAATACTAACAAACCAAAAATACTACATACGAAACATATTTCACCCGAATCGGCATAACCCTTCTTTCTTTTTCGAAAACCACAAGACAAAACGTAAACAAACTGGAAAATAAATGAATGCAATAAATAATCTTAAACTAAAAAGAGCTCTTGTTAGTAAGTTGCATACGTAAAGTGGATTACCTAAAAAGGGATCGTGGGGGGGTGTGTCGTTCGGGAGGGAATAGCCTCCGTTTACAACATGGGTTTTTTTTTTTTTAACGAATATCTAATTTAATCTATAGCTGTTTTTATTTCTTTCTTTTTTTTCTTTTTTTTTTATCTTTTTTTATCTTTTTCGTCTTTTTTTGTTTTGGTGTAACTACTTGTGTGTTCGGAAAAACGTGGTTATGATATATGTGTTTGATTAGAATGTGCCGGGAAAGGTGTTGGTTTAGGTTTTGTTAATGGATATGTGTACGTGCGGGTTTTGGGTTAATGTAGTGCGTGTGAGGTGGGCGAGTGTATCCCCATTGTGGTGACGTAGATCCTGCTGCCGTCTGTTGGACTGCCGGCACGTGCTCCTCGAAGACCTCCTCCAGGGGCTCTCCGGCCTGGTATCGGCTGTGTCTGCTACTGCCGCCTCCTACTTCCTGCGCCGTCGTCGTCCCCGTTGCTTCCTCGTAGTGGCCGGGCTTCGTTCCTCCTGCCGTCGTGGCCACTGTGCTTTCCACGTTTTTCTTTCTGAATTCTTTTCTTTTTTTTGCCAACACACGTTTGCCTTGTTTGACTCTTTTCCGGAAACTGACCTTCGCAATCTAACCTTCACGGCCTCGTTTTTTTTTTTCTTCCCTCACGCATCCCTGTTCCCGACTCTCAGGGTCCACACCAGATGTCGCTGTCATCCTTGCTTTCCAACCCTAGCAACTATCGAGTTTATCCACTAACCATACAGTATATAGACGTGCCAGTTCATACAACGAAAGGGGCGCAGCTGAGTTTTCTGTCCCAGCACCCCCAGACCTTCGGCACAATATGTAATTTAAAAATAAACCTGTCTGAAATAGGGAATATGTATATGTAAATGTGCAATTCCAAATAAATCAAACAAATAACAGCTTTTATTTTATATATTTTATTTATTTCCCACCCCCACCCCATTCCTCATTTATGTTGCGGCAGGTCAGCTCAGGTCGCTACATCAGCCCTCAAAACAAAACGAAAAACCGAATTCAGTTCAAGCGGCCAAAAATTGTAAAGCCCACACACAAGCAGATTATGTGTGAATACATGTCACACACACATTTACGTAACCTTGAAACGAAACTCAAAACAAAATCAAAACGCTTTCGGAAAATAAGAATTCATATTTTGTCGTGTCTGTGTACCACACATACATTTGCAATTCTCGATTTGCTTTCGCATCTCGTCATGAATCGAACATGTCGAAAAAATGCCGAACGTCTCAGGCCCAAGACCCGAACGTCTCAGCACCACAGCCGAATGGCCTGCCGAAGGTCTGGGGGTGCTGGGACAGAAAACTCAGCTGCGCCCCTTTCGTTGTATGAACTGGCACATCTATATACTGTATGGTTAGTGGTTTATCCCAAGCCGTCCATAACAGGGGTCAGAAAAATTTCGTATGATAATAATACAATCAGTTTCAAGTAATTTATTTAATGATTTTATGTATATTTTCACCTTTTTGCACAGTCATACATTTTTAGCGCCAAAATTTGTGTTTTGATCTACAAGTTTTTGTTGTTATTAGTGGTGATAGTTGCGCTGATAGGCAGAAAAGAGCAAAAATGAGCAAAAGCAATCGAATATATCGAATAGACGCACATGAATCAGAAACTGACGCAACTTTTTGCCACCACTAGGGACCTATGCTTAACCTATGTAAAAAAAACTGCGTCTCCGGCAAGACGCAAAGAAGCATGACGCAGCCCCAATGTAAACAGCCTATCAATTTTCATTATTCTACCAGTTTCGGATATCTCATATCTCCTCGTTTTAGATAAAGACCATATGATAGTTTTTGGTGATTTAAACTTGCCAAGTGCTTTTTGGTCTTCGGTAAATGAGTCTATTACCCTAGTTCCCATGTCACGACTTGATTTTATTGACGGCTTGCTAGACCTGTCCCTGTCACAAGTGAACCATGTGACAAATCCCTTGGGTCGATAATCGATAATCTTTCAGCTTGTGCAGATGTAACTGGAACTGTATGAAATAGTAACATTGCCGTGTATACCTCTGTTATGTCGCATTCTAGCACTCCATATTTTCGTATTATTTCTTTGCATAATTGGTTTATAGTCCATGACTTGTTTAATTCAGGAATAAGTAGGTTATAAATATTTATAAATTGTAGCGAAAAATTGGGGCCAATTATGTCAGCATACTTTTTTTGAAACGCGTCACACTTTTCTAACAACATTTTTTGGTCAACATCTACCAAAAATGATGGCGTTAGAAACTGAAATATTTTATTTACCTCCCTCATACCAGTAAAACGTTCCTTTAATTGAACTATTATTGTGTCTAGTACATTATAAAAAATAGTAATTTTTTTGAAACCGGTAATCAGAAGCTAACTCATCAAAGTGTTTTTTTACTGTTCTTTTCCTTTTTTCTTTAAAATGGGGATCTATACCATATTTATGTGCTGTTTCACTGGTTTTTAAATGAAATGTTTCGAAGTCATTTCTATAAATTTGCATTTGACTCTTCTAATACTTGACTTGCCTCGCCCAAATTGATAGAGCATGTATGTAAAGTTTTAGAAGCATAATTAATAACATCCAATACACGGTGAATGAACTCGCAAAGGAACACGCTCGAAATTGAACATTTTTGTTTTAACAGAGTCTGCTTGGCTACGCTCATCTTTACTGGAGCTCTTAAGAACTATTTCTGATAATTCTTTAATAATATCGAAAAAACGAAGTTTTATTGCAGATATCGTGTTTGCTGTACTAGACCATCTAGTGGGATTTAGTTTTTTCAATGTGGTATCTGATTCGCCAGTGAATTTAGAAATCAGATCCCAACATTTAATGCTATTTCCGAAAAAATTGTACAAGTCTTGCACCGTTGCGAAAAAAATCTGTAATTCCACACAAGCGCTAACTGCATCATTCACCACCAAATTTAAGTTATGACTGGCACAATGAACGTACTCTGCATTGGGCTGGATATCCTTAATGTGTTTTTGCACACCATTATACACACCGCTCATAACACTAGCGCCATCATAACCTTGACCAACACATTTTTTCAGATCAATTTTTTTGTCGATAAATAATTTAGTTATTTGGTTAACTAAATCTGCAGCGCCATGTTTGTATGCTGCATAAAAGCCTACAAACGATTCTTTAACTTCTATGTCAACTGGCTGTCCATTTTCTGACCTAGTTATTATTGCGTACCTCACAACAATGCTGAGTTGATCTACCTTCGATATATCCTGTGTCGTATCTATTATTATGGCGAAAAACGGTGACGCTCTAATTTTCTCGAGTATATGATTTCCCCAAGCTTTCAATCGTTTCATTTTGGATTGTTGCACTCAGATATCTTTTAGATCCTAAAAAGGACAATTAAAAAAACAAATTGGAATGGGAAGAGAATAAATATAAATTAAAAAGAAATACCTTTCGGCATATCCAAAACTTGCCGCAATATGTGATCATAACGGGCGAGAAGCTCCACAACGGACAGAAAATTTCCATGGTACCATTCCTCACTTAAGTTTTCTCGATGTCCTCTTAAAGCCAACGAGTTCTTTGCTAGGGTTAGTATGACATCGAATAACCTTTTAAGAACCATTTTCCAAAATGACGCTTCTTTCAGAATTTCATTTTCAAGTTCCTTGTCGACAGTATCACTTTTCTTCCAAATTTCATACACAGCACATGCTTCCGTATGGCCACTAGAGAAACAGTGCTCTTTAATTTTTTCTGATAAATGTCTCCAATCCCGAATGCCAGTACACCATCCATTACTCCTTTGAGAAGCAAACAACCAGCAGGGTTGACAGTACGCAGCATCCAGTACTTTAGAATAACACAGCCAAAAAGGATGAACTGGTCCATACTTAGAAGTAGAAAAGTAGTAGGATTTTGAGAAACATCTGCTCTTCTCGTGGCCGTCTTTTGGAAAAGGCCCTGGAGGCTGTAAAGGCCCCAAATCCAGAATTTGACGTTTTTCATTGTCAGTTAACACCTTGTTTATAAAGTTTCCCAATTCATTGAAAGATGGGTCGTTAACATTCTCGAACTTTCTGCTGTTACTCGTGCTGTGCTAAAAAATTCTTCATCAATATGTTTGGCAACATCGACGGTGGTATCTTTAACTGAATTCATCATCAAATTTTCTGCAACAGGCTACTCAAACAGCACTGCAGTGGTGAAAGAATTTGATTCACTCACATCAATATTTCGTTCAAAATTACTTGAATTACTAGAAGGCTGACTAAAAAATTTGTCAATTTTGGGTAGTTTTTGCATATTGTTTTCTCTTTCCTGGCGTTGTTTGCGTTTAAGCGCACCACTTGGTTTGTTTTTTTGATCCATATTTTAATAATTATTTACGAAATTACACGAGACACGAGACGAAGAAATATAAATTTGGCTTTGTCAAATAAAAGGAAGCAACGTTACTTCACATAGCATACAGACAGTCGCCGTTTTGCGTTTTCTCGATTGTTCTCCAATTCTAGCTTGACGAAATTTTATATACCCTTTTCCCTTGAAGTAAGACAACTAAAAAATATTAAAAATAGTCAGATAGCTATATTTCTTCAGTTTAGGATCTATATGATATAGTGGTCAACTTTGTCGAAAATACACAATATTTATAAAATAATTTTCATTCCTTGCGGTCAAATCTCTGCCCAATTCAAATATAGCCTGTGAAGAGGTATACAGAAGTTTTCTTGTTTGCTTTGCTTAACGTCAAGCGGGAAAATCAACGTAAAGGCAAACGACGAAAATTACAAAAACAATTCTTTGAGCCTGAAAGGGAAGAAACGAGCCGAACGTCAAGCGGGAAGCAAGATGACAAAGGAAACGACGAAAATTAAACCTTCGATGAAATGTTCGGCATTTAGTTCGGGTTTTGCATGTATGCTTATGAATCCTTCTTCGCAAATGAGAAAAATTACATACATATGCATATATGGAGTGAGAGATTTTTTGGTGATTTTCTGGTCAGAGTTTGGGCCCCTGAGCTTGGGGGCCCCTTAAGCTCAAGGGCCCCGGTGCGGCGCTATGTACAAACATATTTTATAATTTTTTTTTTCTTGTTTCCCTCTTTTTTGTCCGATTTTATCTGGGAGGCTCCTTAGTATAAGCATAGTATCCAGCACTACGGAATCCAAAAATTCCTGTCAAACTCCATAAGGCCTGTCTCCAGCACCGCGGAAAACTGCTGCAAGGAATTTGCTAGTTATTCCGTGAGGGTGTGAAACATAGCTAAAACAGTGTTGAGAATCAGCTGTGTTTTGTAAACAGTGTTTGTGTTGACTCGCACGATATGCGATGTTATTTTGCTTTGAAATTATAAAATGACAGCTTTGAAAATCCAGTTATTTTATATCAGAAAAGAAAAAGTAAACAATTGTTTTTGTTTGGCTATTAAGCGTTTTTAATAGCCGTTGAAACTCGTTTAATTTTAAGAAAAAGTCTAGCGTTTCAATGGGTAATGTTGTAAAATTTATTATTAAGGTAAAGTAGGCGTCAGTATGACCGAATAAAGTGATGCGATGGATACGAAGGTTATGAAGATCAATACCAGACTGAGAAAGGACAGGCGGGCCGAATTGCCCGTGTCCTAATGCAAGCGAGAGAGAGCAAATAAACGATAGAAGCTCGGGCTGCTGCTGAGCCGAGTACGAGCGATAGATAGAGAGAAAGAATGCGAGAGAGCAGCATAGATGAAGAGAACGATAGCGAAAGAAACTTGGAAGCGAGATGCATATATAGACCACAATTCGTGTGTCACCAATTGACCGAATGTATGCGTATGTATATATGCGACGACAGAAAAGTTCGAGAGATTGCAAAGGCATGCAAGTGCTGGACCAGATCATGACCTTTGCGAATGCATGTTAGGGCAGACGGACCAAATTGCCCGTGCCCTACGCGATGCTACGAATAGAGATCGATAGAACGAAAGAGCGATATAGCGAGATAGTAAAGTAAAGGAGAAAGGCAAGAGTCGAAGAGACGAAAGAACGGTTGCATAGGCGAATGGATTGAGTTATTATAAGCGGTTACAATGTTTATATGCAGTGGGCAATGCAAATAGCAAACAAAGGTGAAATTACGTTACTTGCGCCACTGGCTATTAATTGAGGAATTTGTTGGGGATTTTCCGGCTGGGAAACCAGACAGTTTTGATAAAAAATGCACTCTGATGATGAAGTGATTGTGTTGGTGGCGGATATATTGTTGCAAAACAAAAAAGAATAATTTTCATCTCTCTACAGGAATGTTTCGTTTATGTTTTCCTGGAGTGTGTATCCAGCAACACGAGCGGAATCCACAGACTGAGAGAACAGCTGATACCCAGCTCAGGAATATATACTTTACAATTCTTCCTGGAGTGAATGGTGCAAGATGTAGGCAAAAACTGTCCGCAAAACCAAAAAGAGAAATGAAAATTATTCTTTTTTCTTTTGCAACAATATATGCCGCCACCAACACAATCACTTCATCATCAGAGTGCATTTTTTTTCCTTTTTTAATTTTAACAGAATTTTACAGTTGGCTCTGTTTACAAAACCCAGCTGATTCATCAACCCTGTTTTAGCTATGTTCCACACCCTCACGGAATAACTAGCAAATTCCTTGCAGAAATTTTCTACGGTGCTGGAGACAGGCCTTTAAATTGTAAAATAGCGGGTGACGGGAATTTTGGCGATTGTTAAAGATAAATTTACGTAATTTTAGCTTATTAAAAACCTCTGGCAACTGCATATATTTTAATGCTTTTACGATGCCACACACTTTGTAGTTTTTCGATTTGAATCGCAAAAAAACTTCGATAAGCCAAGAGGGAATTCAATTTCATCGTTTTTAGGTATTGAATCATTTTTAATACCATCACTAACGAGGTATTTCACAATCTAAATTCGATCGCGAGTGTAAGGTGGAAATGCCTAAAATTTATAAACAAAAACCGAGACATGACTGGATGCAGGACCCCGCACTCAAAGATTGGATGGCTTTAGAATCAGCCGATGATGGGAAATCCTTTTGCAAATATTGTTAGTCTAGCATTAATGCAAAACTGAGCGATTTGCACACACATGCCAAGACAACCAAACATAAAATCTTCGTCGTCTGCTTTTGCACAGACAAACAAAATACCGTTTGTTGCCTCTGTGTCTGTGAAAACATGCCAACAAGAGGCGGCATTATGTTTATATGTTGCTACACATTCATCCATCTTTGGAATGGTTGTGTGGAGTCAAATTTCAAGATGGCAATGCTATAAGGGTTCATAGATCAAAGTGCACGAGCATAATAAAAAATGTTTTGGCTCCAAGCTCCAATAGCTCCAACGCAAGACAACGCAACACTAAACAAAGTGTTTACACGAAGTTAAAGAAAATGGTTCCGTCCTTAATTTTAATTAAATGTGTATGCCATTCACTGCAATTGGCTGTCAATAGTGCCTGCATTTTTTACCCGAGGCCTTAGAGTATCTTGTATACGAAACATATAATTGGTTTTCCAAAAGCGCAAAAAACAAATATCTAAATAAGTTTGCGTAATCCATACACAAATTTTTTTTAGAAAAAAACATTCAATTTGAGGCGCATTTTGCTCGTGCCTGGCTCCTCCAGGTTTTCTACCTCAGATTATTTCCCTCGCTGTTGAAGGCTTAGCAAATAGTCTCTAGACCAATTTTTCCAGAATCTTTGCTTGATGGCAGATTCGAGCTGCCATTGTTGCAGATATGACAGGCTGTTTTCTGGTCTGGGCAGCTCTGATTCGGGCTGCAGAGAAACTAGCATTCTTTTTTTTTTAATTACATGATTTTTTTTATCGAATCTTCCCCAATAGAAAGTTACGACAAGTATGCAAATCTTAATCTAATATGTTTATTTAATTAATTACACTTAATTACTTAGAGTACGTCTCTAGCTAGGTATTATTGCTGGGTGGGGAGGTTTCTTCGCCGGAGTCGTGTATGTCTAATGTGCCAAGTTAAAGACTGCGCAAGTATATTAGGATGGGCTTGAGGCTTGGCCTGATACATTGCTTTCACTTTGGCAATTTCATCTTTAACTGATCATACATTCAAGTCTCTATGGATAATTTCATTCCGTATGTACCATGGTGCCCCAGTGATAGTTCTTAGTATCTTCGATTGAGCTCTCTGGACTATTTCTAAATTACTGACACAAGCATTTCCCCATAGCTCCGAGCCGTATGCCCAGTTGGGTTTGAGAACTGAATTGTACAAAAGTACTTTGTACTCAAGTTTTAGTGGTGAACGGGTGTTTATTAGCCAATGTAGATACTAGCTTTAAATTTAAGTAGATTTCTTTTCGCTTCGATGTGTTTACGCCAAGTAAGCCTTCTATCCAGATGAACAAAAAGGTATGTTACTTCGGTGGTTTGTGGAATGTTGATGTTGTTCAGATATAATGGAGGGCAAGTTTGTCTGTTTAACGTAAAAGTGACATGCTTGCACCTTTGCTCGTTTACGCGTATGCGTAGTCTGCTAGCCACGAGATGAGATGATAAGTGTTCCGTGGCCCTTGTTGGACACTTGGAGCGACTTATCAGCAAATGTCGAAGTTATTGTCATTCTTTTTGTCGGTAGATCTGCTGTAAATATAATATACAGTGTCGGTCCAAGCACGCTGCCTTGCGGTACACCAGCTTCAATTGGATGATATTCAGAGAGGAAATCTTTGCATCGTACTGCGAAGCTTCTTTGCTGTAGGTATCACTCCAATACTCCATTGATGTTCTGTGGAAGCAATATTTTGATTTTGTGGATTAAGCCGTCTAACTAAAGGCGGTCAAAAGCCTGGGCGACATCCAGAAAAACAGCGGAGCAATACTCCTTTCAAATGCATTTCGTATCTCAGAGGTTATACGGTTTACTTGTTCAATGGTTCCGTGTTTTTCGCGAAATCCAAATTGGTGAGTCGGGATGGCACCGTTGATGTATAGGTGTTGTTTGATACGATTCAGGAGCAGCTTTTCAAATATCTTTGATGGGCAAGGCAGTATGCTGATAGGTCTATATGATGATGGTGTCGTTACACCATAGAATAATAGTCAATAAGTAGAAAGCAATGAAGTTATGTATGAAATGTAATGTAGTTCGTAAGGTTACGGCATGAAGTCCCGCCACTGTAAATCCAAGCAACATGTAACTACACGCCCGCAGCATAGCCGACAAGCGATGCGTGGGAATAAAGCACTCGTAAATTGAACTTCGTTTCACACGGTTTATTTTTTGATCGCCCTTTATCGCCGCCAACAGCTCTGGTCTGTACTGCTAATTCCCGCGTCTCAAGCCTAAGTAAAGGCATCAAACAAACAAACAAAAATAGTTTCTAATTTTCTACATGGCGCCCGAACAGGGACCTTGGGATTAGTTTCGTTTTTAAATTAATCGTTGTTCGACCAGAACGCTGTTCGCGAGTTAAAGCCGCGAAAAAACCGCCGAGCCAACAATCGACAATCCAGAAGGAAGATCACGGAATCCACGGAAGACCACATTGGAGACCGCCATCCACACCTACAACCGAAGCAGAACATGGACATTGAGTTGCCAACGCCCAGGGAAGTGGATTCATCCGACGACCAGGTAACAATGCCAAAGCAATAGCGGCTAAAATAATAGCGTTTAATACCTATTGGCTTGGCATTGAACAGTATTGTACTTACATTCACCTACCGTTTAACTATTCGTGATAGCTGGGTAGTTCGGGAAGAGTATTAGAAGGCGCCAATGACATAGTTTACCGCTCATTTCGCATTTGGTAGCATTATTTCGCATTTCGTTTCGTTCGCTGAGAAAACATTGACCCTTGCAGCGGTAAACTAATTTTCGCGCTCTTTAATGTACAGCATACGGTTCTCTTAAGTTTACGTTCGTGCAGTACCCTCGTCGTAACTTTGCTCCCGCAGCTTCGTGGTTATCCAACTCTCTAACTGGTGTCGCCCAGCTTGTCGTTTGTGACGAGAGCTGATCATCCGCTCTTATATTGTGCCAATCAATTGAAACATCGTTCGCCACTTCGTTTTTGGGTCGAACGCTGTTCTAATTTAGGTATTTGTGTGCGCTTTGACATCTAATTTTCTAGCTGGTGTCGCCGAGCTTGTCGTATGCGCCAGAGAGCTGATCATCCGCTCTTATATTGCGCCACTCAATTAAACATCGTTCGCCACTTAGTTTTCGGGTCGAACGCTGTTCTAATTTGGGAGTCGAGTGCGTTGCGCGCATTAGAATTGCGTTTGCTTATTGGTTCGAACTTGGTTAGAGCTCAGTGTGTCGAGCCAAACTTGGTGTTGGTTGCGCGCATTGGAACTCCAGACGTCCGTTTCGTAGGGGATCGAACGTGGGTCGAGTTTGGTTCGCCGTGACAGAGCTCGGTTGCGTTTGTTGCGTTTTTGTCTGTTCTAACTGTTGCAGTCGTTGTCGCATCGAACCTAATACGTTTATACGTGGCTACTTGAATACTTTTGCCGTACTGTCAAACATTGTTCTCATTGAACGCAGTGCATTTCCTCAGGTTATCGTCGCCTTCGCTTAGCAAGTTTGAAGTTTAGAAGTTAGGAACAGCCAACGTTGGTAATCTAATCAACATGTTTAAAGATCATGATGAAGAGAAGGCAACTGGGAGCGGAATGTGTGGAAGCACGAAGCTCACAAAATTGTATGTGAGGTTGGAGAAGATAAGCGAAGATATAAATCGAATGAGGATAGCATTTGAGGAAGGTTCAATTTCGCTGGATCCATTACAAATCCAATGTCGTTTGGAAATATTGAACTCCTATATTGAAAAAGCAATGGCCCTGCAGTCCGCGATCGATGTACTAGACCCAGATAATTCAGATAGGATGGCGTACATGTCGGCAGCGACCAACAGATCCCCTCAACCATACATGAATTCAGCACCCACACACCACCACTCCAATTTGCCAAAATTGAAGTTGCCGAAGTTCAGCGGCAAGCATGCCGATTACAAACAGTTTATTAGTCTGTTTGAAAGTTTGGTAGATTCCGACCCGTCGTTGTCCAATATAGAGAAGTTCAACCATCTCATATCGTGCTTGTCCGATGAAGCCTTGGGAACCGTTAAGGCGTTCCAAATGTCAGATGCCAACTATCCAAAGGCGTTAGAAAGTTTGAAGAGGGTGTACGACAACAAGTGCTTAATATTCTTTGAGACACTTGCCCAGTTGTTTGACATTCCTGCCGTAACCAAGCCGTCAGCGTCTGCATTGCGATCAACTATAGATACAGTGTCAGCCATTCTGGAGTCGCTTTTATCGTTAGGAGACGAGCGAGAGGTTGCCAAAGTTTGACATGCCGTCGACCAGCAAGAAAACCAGCAGATCGTCATTTTCTTGCGCGAGGGCCGAAAAGTCGATCGACCCCAAGTGTGTTTATTGCGGCGCCAACCATTCGATCGGAAACTGCCAGGGATTTGGGTCACTACCAGCGAAGCGTTTGGAGCGTTTCGAGTTCGCAAAAGGCAAGCAATTATGCATTAATTGCCTCCAATCTGGACATAGGGTATCTCAGTGCACATCCTCTAAGTGCAGAGTTTGTTCACAGAGGCATCACACCCTCTTGCATAGATACGCAGCTCAGAGCGTAGATTCAGAAAGTCAGGCAATAGGAGTACAAGCATCGTCCCATCCTGCGCAGGTGAAGCAGGCATCCAGTGAGCCCGAGCATGTCATCCTTGCCACAGCAGTGGTAAGAGTTCGGGACAGATTTGGTCAAGTTCACTTAGCAAGAGTGTTGTTGGATTCGGGTTCACAGGTCAATTTCATGACAGAAAGTCTAGCGCAATCGCTAAGGTTGGCAAGGGTTAACCGTTGCCTGACAGTGACATCTGTAGGCAAGTCAAGCTCGGTGTCGAGGAGTGAAGTCTCGACGACAATATACTCCAGGTTAAATAACCATAGTTTCGTAGCAGATTTCTGGGTTCTTAGCAGCATTACCAATCAGCAGCCTGACAGAAGTCTGCCCATTAAGCAGTGGAAAATTCCTGCGAATGTGGAGTTGGCAGATCCAGCATTCCATCGACCTCAAAGGGTAGATATGCTGATTGGAGCAGACTCGTTCTTCGATCTGTTGTGCACAGGCCAAATAAAACTGGGTGAAGGGGCACCATTGTTGCAAAAGACCATTTTAGGTTGGTTAGCTTCAGGTCGGTGTAGCAAGCTTCTGACTGGAGAAGCCGCTTGCTGCGTCGCAACCTACTCACCGGAAGAAGACTCTCTGTCTCAAATGGTCGAAAGACTGTGGGAGATAGATGCAACGCCAGAAGAAAAACATGCTCAAACAAATTCGGCAGAGCAGCTGGCATGCGAAGAGTTTTTCAAAGCCAATGTCTGCAATTTACCGACCGGAAGGTTTCAAATACCGTTGCCTTTTAAGACAGACCCAGAATCGTTGGGGTCGTCCTTCGAGGTCGCAAAACGTCGGTTCTTATCGTTAGAGCGACGAACGTTAAGAGAGAGTGAGCTGAGAGACATGTATCTCAGTTTCATGAAAGAATATATCGAGCTCGGCCATATGTCTCCGACAGACAACGCGATTCCGCCAGGACCACATTATTTTATACCACACCAGTGCGTCCTGAGGCCTGATAGCAGTTCCACCAAGCTTCGAGTCGTTTTTGACGCGTCGAGCAAGACCACAACTGGGTGGTCATTAAACGATTTACTTATGGTGGGACCTACTATTCAGAGGGAATTATTTTTATCACTCGTTCGATTTCGGATGAATCGGTATGCTTTAACGGCAGACGTTTCGAAAATGTATAGGCAAGTGGATGTGGCCGTAAAAGACCGGAATTTACAACTCATCGTGTGGCGAGAACTTCCCACCGATCAATTGCAAATTTTTCGTTTGAACACAGTTACCTATGGTACTTCCGCAGCACCTTTCCTTGCCATTCGTTGTTTGCACGAGCTCGGTGTACGCCACAGAGACACCCACAAGAAGGGTTCTGAGGTGATCTGCAGTGATTTTTATGTAGACGACATGCTGACAGGAGCCGATGACGTAGACACGCTGAAGTCGATTTGCGATCAGGTGTCTGAGATTCTTGGCTCCGGAGGGTTTCAGCTTTCGAAATGGTTTTCGAACCATCCAGAACTAATGGATGGAAACAATGAGGAGAAATCCCTATCATTCAATGATGCCGAGTCGACCAAAACATTGGGGATGAGGTGGAGTCCAAGAACAGATACGTTCCGGTATCTCTTGGAAGATAGCTTCACAAACTTGAATCCGACTAAGCGCACCATTCTGTCAATTAGTGCTCGACTGTTTGATCCGCTTGGGCTACTTAGTCCAATCAGCATAACAGCGAAAATTTTCCTCCAGAAGCTGTGGCAGCTTCAGCTGGATTGGGATGAAGCCATCCCAATGTCACTGCATACAAGCTGGGAGAGACTAGAGCTAAACTTGTGTGGTCTTGACAAAATAGCCGTGCCTCGGTACGTTATGGCTAGAGGGTGCTCGTCGATTCAAGTGCATGGCTTCGCGGACGCGTCTATTCAAGGGTATGGGGTCTGCATTTATGTGCGAGCGCTTTTCGAAGGTCAAACGTACGTTCGATTGATCGCTGGGAAAGCAAGTGTAGCTCCCCTAAAAACAAAGACCATCCCGAGGCTCGAATTGTGCGCCGCAGCGTTATTGGCGCAATTTTGGGCCTACGTAAAGCAAGTTTTGGAAAAGTGTCGAATCGAGAGGGTATTTTTCTGGACGGATTCAGAAATAACGCTACATTGGATTAAAACCCAACCGTCGTCACTTGCAGTATTTGTCTCTAATAGAGTAGCCATGATTCAGGAGCTATGTCAGGGCATTACGTGGCGTCATGTCCCATCGCTGTCGAATCCAGCGGACTTGGCGTCTCGCGGATGCGAAGTGCCTGAGCTCCTGGAGTCCATATGGCTAGAAGGTCCGAAATTTTTATGTGAGCCTGAGCATTGTTGGCCAGAGAACCCGCATTTTAACATCCCAGATGATGTGAAGAACTCCGAGGCGAAACGGTCCGCCCAGGTTCTAATTGGCGTTGCGAACTCGTTTTCAAATGAAATATTTTCTCGTTTTTCGTCGTACCCCAAATTAGTTCGAGTTTTTGCGTATGTATACCGATTTGCTAATATCGGCAAGAACAAGGAACGTTACAGGGAGCTAACTGCAAAGGAGTTGCAGCAATCGTCTCTAAAATTGATGGAGCTGGTTCAGCGAAGCGCCTTCTCTGAAGAGTTTAAGAAGCTGAAGAAAGGGCATACGCTGCAACCGAGCCTGCAGATGATGGCCCTTTTATCCAAAAAAGATCAGAGGAGGGGCGATCGTTTACACTTATCAGGGTCGGAGGAAGGCTGTGGCATGCTCCAGTGCCAATAGAGGCTAAGTTTCCGGTTCTACTTTCCGCCAAGAGTCAATTCGTCGAACTCTATTTAAGGAACCTGCATTTTAAAAATTGTCACGCCAACGCAAAGACATTAGTCAGTTTGCTGAGACAAGAGATTTGGCTAGTAAATGCACGTCGAGAATTCACTCGCATAGTGAGGAGATGCATCCACTGTTTTCGATACAAACCTAAATTGATGGGTCAGATTATGGGGAATCTTCCAGCAGACAGGTTTAGGGAAGGTCGTCCGTTCCTGATTTGCGGGGTAGACTTTTGTGGTCCCATCAACGTCTCGCTTCGGATTCGAGGTCGTCAGCCGCTCAAAATGTACATCGCGGTATTTGTGTGTTTCGCTTCGAAGGCCGTCCATTTAGAGCTTGTCCCAGACCTGTCGACTAATTGTGGCAAGAGGTGGCAACTACTCTCCGAGCTCAAACGTCGGTTCTGGCAGGCTTGGTCGAAGGACTACGTCCACAACCTGCAGGGACGCAGCAAATGGCAAACCCCAGAGGCCAACATCGAGGTCGGCGCCATGGTAGTGGTCCACAACGACCATACGCCGCCGCAGCAGTGGATCACCGGCAGGGTCACCAGCGTCGTCGTGGGAGCAGACGGCAAGGTCAGGGTGGCCGAGGTGCGAACAGGAGGGGGCGTGATTAGACGCCCAATCCATAAGCACTTTTGCCGATACGTTGAAGCCCGACGAGCGGTCGTTCAAGGCGGCCGGAATGTCGTTACACCATAGAATAATAGTCAATAAGTAGAAAGCAATGAAGTTATGTATGAAATATAATGTAGTTCGTAAGGTTACGGCATGAAGTCCCGCCACTGTAAAT